>DWEM01002936.1:0-11359 GCA_018245935.1 Agara belti belti | reverse complement strand
TGCAATCTGCAATAGTAGCCCATTTATTATTTCATAACTATCCTCTGAACATCACTATTTTATTGTTTCATATTTTTTAGAGCGTAACTTTTTAATAGTCGTGTTTTAGTTTTTGAACGTACTTTTTATTTCGATACGCATCTCTTGAAATTATTCAAAAGAAGAGGGCAAAAGCACTATCCAGGCAAGTGCTACATACTAGACGCGACAAATCATAAAAAAGTAACACTCATAAATACATGCAAATACCAAAATGTATCAGAACTATACCACATTTGCAAAGGGGTTCACGTGTTCTGTACTTAATGGAGAACACGCGGAAAAACTCAACGAGTGCATTAAAATTTACGTGCGACGTTTTCGTTTTAGGGGGTAGCGGCGCGCGGTGGCGAGTGGGGGGTAGGGGCTGCAGGGGACAGACAGACAATCCCATCAGCTGAATATCCGTTTAGCTAACAGGATCAAGTGCGGTAATAGACTTCCTGCCGACGTGGTGTCATGCTTTTTATGTTGTCGCGTGCTCATACAGCGTGAAACGTGCTTGGAAAGTCAACGTGATTCCAACCGCCGCCTATCTCGTTTAATATTATATTTTATAGTGAGTGCCGTACTTTAAATAAGGTAAACTATTTTCACGCTGTCGAAATTCATAAATATGGGTAATTATTCAGAAGTGTGTAAGTTACTCGCAAAAGACCGAAATCGATGAAAGGCTATTTGCTACGTACATAATTGAATAGAGTTATGTTTATTTACAGGTGTACAAAGCGAATAAATGAATACTTAAGTCATTGAACAGATCTGAAAACTGGGCGCCCATTTTTATTTTAAAGTTAAGTAAATTATTACTTATTTAGTTACAATTTTGAAAAATTATATTACGACAGTTATTTGTATATCTACAGTCAATTTAAAAGAATCCCGATCGCCGTAGAGAGACAGCCTCTAGTCTATTCGTTATTTGTGGCACGTTGTATTAAATAACTGAGCATTACCAATTCATGCAGTGTGTGTTCGCGAACGAAACAATTGACGATAATGAAACGACCTTTTTAAGGTTTCCGAAGACTTTTATTAAGTATATGTGAAGAAGTACCTCCACGACGTTCTTAAGGACGAAAACTCCGACGAAATTAAATTACATGGTAAGGCAATGATGAAAACGAACACAACTACGCAAATATCTCATTATTAGTGATAACGACAAATAACTATATACAATTCACTTCAGTGGATCTATGAAGATAATAATAAAAAAATATATATAAAATTTATATCGAGTATAAACTTTGGAAATGTTACTGTATAACTTGCAACAATCAATGTAAAGTAAAACAAAATGAAATACTTTATAACTCAGTTTTGACATGACTTGAAGCTTGAAAAATAACTTCTTTCACTTAAATATTGTGTTGTATTTCCTTTATTCAGTTTCGTTATATCGTTTTTACCCCAAAATACCAAACAAACAACAACCCTTGAAAGAATCCAGAGCCATTAAAATTGTCAAGAAAAGCAGTCAGTCAGGATCTGAAAATTGTATGCAACAAAAAGTTGATTGATATTGAAATTACTAATAATTAATTAATTAATAATAATAATAGATTAATAATAAATAATAATAATAATAACTAATAATAAATCCCTCTCACTATGAGAGGAAACGCGGTCCAGCCGTGGACCAACAAGAAGGGTGGAAATAATAAATTGTCAAAATAGTTCATTTGTTTACGTTTCCGTTAAATCGTTAATGCAAATGTGAAATTAATATACTCGTTTTTACTTTGAAAGCCCAAACAATTACTACTTTATCGAATACTAGAGACACGCAAGGGGGCCGGCGAGTCTATTTCGGCAAAAGTTACCAACAACGCCGGGTAGTTGTATGAATAATTTATTTGAATGTCAAACGGCTGACATGAAGGGCATAAAGGTATGATTGCCTGCGTTAAACTGGTAGGATATCATAATTAAATAATCCTGAATGATATCTAATCAGAGTGGTAGGTACGTTATCGGGTAAGGATTCTGCAAAATCTAAGTTATTTAGTTACATTCTACACAAGAAAATACTTTCGGTAAAAATGATCGAATTTTCGATTTAGGTAACAACATGAAGTGTTATGCCGTAATAGCGTCTGGGTGCTTTCGGCCAAATTACGGAGCAACAGTATCGATAAAAAGGCATCGCGTCAAACATATCGATTGGCCACGCTTATTAGACACGGAATGGCTTCCACGCGACGGCGATCCCTACTTAGGGCGAAGGACGTCATCGCGCCAATAGGCCGAGACGAACGTGCAATAAAACATCGCCGATTTTCCACCGCTCACGGAAAGGGATCGCATCCAACGTTACGTTTATTCATAAAACATAGAGACGGCCCGCAATATGCTTCACGGGGGTTTGCGTAAAACGTGTCAGATATACTGTTATACCTCTGCAAATTGATATGAAACAAGTTTAAAACTTCAAAGGAATTTAAAAGAGCCATATGTGAATTTACATTCGCGAATTCAATAATTCAGTAGATTCCTGAAGGTTACCGAAGCTTTTATAACTTTTTTATGAATCATCTTTGATTACAGTGCGGACACGCATTATGTCACGCACGATGAACTACAATTAACTAAGCGACAATATTTGACTTATGTCGAAAATACTATGTCTATTACAACAATTAATATATTTATTGAACTATCTGATATCACGGACAACATATAGCCTGTCAATTAAATTAGTTGACATTTCAAATTGATACAGCAGTGTACAGATCACACATAATCAGTAGGATCCACCCACGCGCTGCTTACCCAACCATCTTTGCATACGGTTATATCTGTGAATGCATAACGTTATGCGTAAGGTGATCAGGTAATAGTGTTAATGTTCTCTTAGCATATGTCATGGCAAAACATAATCATTAAACTTTTAAAGTCTCAACATCAACAACGTTAACTTTACAGTTTTGCTTTGTTTTACAAACTACTAGCATTTTCGCGCGGCTTTACTCTCTTAGAAATCGAATTTAAAAAACAATAAGTGCATTATTTTTTTAAATGATTAAGAGCGTGCATGTAAAATTTCAGATGTCTAACTTCTAAGCGGACGAATTTTCGTACAATCTTATTACCTCTAAGCCCTTAGGGGTGGAATTTCCAAAATTCCTTCCTTGGTGCTTATTTACGCTATACAAAGAACCTACCTGCAAAATTTCAGGACTCAGGTTCAGCAGTTTCCGACTTTCGACTGTGCGTTAATATCTGGATCACATAGCTCTCATATATAAAATACATAGATAACATATAATGACCGTGAGAAAGGTTAAAGCAAGACATTAAACTATACTTAATCTCTCGTGACACATGCGCGACTGAGCATCAGATAAGATAAGAGTTTTAAAATGTTCGAAATTTAAATTTCAAATAAACGTGTGAGGTTGGACTGCCATTTTCGTTATGTAAAATTAAGAGACATACAAAAAGTCATTTCGGTTATTGTAAGATAACTTATCGTATTTCGATCTGAAAATTATGTTTGACCGCCCACGTAAATATTAGATGCTATGATGTCAATCCTCAAAAGTTGTATATATATAGTCTCATAAACTCCGCTATCTTTCAATGAAAGTCCCACTAAAATCGGTTCAGCCGCTCCCGAGATCAGCCCGCACAAATAGAAAGACAAACAGACAGACAGAAAAACATTTAAAACAAAGTTGGTATTTTAGTATCGTGTAAATAACTATAAACACTTCAGAAAACACAGTTATATTGATATCACGGACAGACATTTCAATTATATTTATATGTATAGATGTATAGATAACTGTATCAATGTACATCAACAGTGTTATTTCTGCTATCTTTAGTCTAATTAATTAGCACCTGTATAACAATGCTTGTTGTGGCGTTAATCCAATAAAGTATACGATTTATTCTTTTGTGTTAAATTGAGCGGTTAATTGTAAGCTTTACGACTAACAACATAATTTCAGATTGCCTTTGTTATTTCGCTTGTTATGAGGTAATAATGCAGAGAATAATCGCTTAGTCCATTACGTAATTGATATTAGATAATAATAGATAGGGACACTCGACTTAAATTTATAATATAAATGCAGAATCAATGAATACTAAAAGACCTTTGGAGATATTAATTATCGTTGCAGCAGCGAAAAGAATTTCTTCACGATTAATTGGTTGTTATGAGACTTGCACTGGCTACAAATATTGAGGTCATAAAAATGCCAGTTTAAACATAGGCAGGCACTAAATTGTTATAGGCTTGGATTGGTAGCCGGCCAATAGAACGACACGCAGACGCGACCGGTATGAGTGTACCACTATTCTGGATTTTCAAAGAAATGCTTTTGTGTATACGAAACGATCTGTCCGGGCGTCTTTAATCTTGTCATTGTCAAAACAAACGTGCCAAGGTAGCTTTTAAAAGCAGTCGACGGCTGATTTGTGATGCTTAATCGCTTTTATAGATAAAAAGCTTTACATATTTAAATCAAAATCATATCCAACGAACCAACATTTTTTGTTAAGCCTAGTAAATGTACGCCACTTTATACGTTTACTTAAAAGCACAGTAGTATCGTGATAGAATAATGTCCGTATGGATCACACGCATAGCCTATAAGTAAGTAACTAAGTAAGTAAAGTGCCATTTCATTAATGGGACCGTCAAATTGGAGATAATAAATAATTTACATCATTTGAATAGTATACTGAACAACATATAAACTCAACACGATCTTTGTATACGCAACGTAACATTGAAATATCGTAATATTATATAAAACACATCGATCACTAAGCAAGTACGCTTTAATAATCTACACGTTTATAAATGAATATTGTCTGTTTCCTCACTTAAATTAGTTGCAAAAGCCTTCATAAGTTAGGTAAGAGAGAATTCATCAAATGGAAAATGACAGGAGCAATGTAAATCTAAACTATGATGTTTGAGAGATCGCTGCCGTATTTTCACTGCTAATATGTATCTTCATGTATATAAAGGTTTAATGCGAAGAAATTGTATTAACAATATTAAATTATATTACAATGAACATCGCGATGTGCCTGCCAAATCACTTGGCAAATAATACAAGGACTTTGTCTTTAGTAACACAAAGAAAAGACGAGATTAAATGTAAGGGAATTAAATTTTCCAACTCATTGGTTTGTTACGAACGGATCCACGGAGAACAAAAAACAAGTTTGCAAGAACCTATGCGTCACTGGACATATTATATTAATTGTAGGTACTGCCTCGAAGTTAGCGAAGCGCTTTTCTCTTTCTCAAAAATGTAACTCAAATATCAATTGTGTAATAGTAAGCGGCCGCTAAAAAGCTGATTACGCGCAAAAGTTTTCACAAGTGTCCGGCAAAAGCAGGCAGGCGCACGGCTAACTTCGAAAATTATTACGTTTCATCTCAATCGTTTAATTACATTCGTTATATCTTAAGCCTTAGTTCACTGGTAAGAATTTTTCTTCATTATTTACAAAGGACCAAAACTTGCGTATTAAGTTTAAATAATAATAATATCGTTTCCCACGTTAATTCTGAAACAAAAGTATGCCGTCTGCAGCTAAAATAGTGAATTTGACAGTCATGTTGTATATAAATCAGCGTAACTGGGGCTGCATTAAAATTTTATATTCATGGCGCTTATATATGTGGCGGTATCTGAGAGTAGTCCCGACAGTTTCATAAACAAACTACTAGAGACGTAGACGATTGTGGTATTTACAAATACCATTTGATGGTTGTATTACATGTAAAGTTAACATTAGCAGAACAAGTAACGAGTAAATATCCTGCGCCTAAATAATGGACACGAAGATTCATTGGCGATTCGTTTTATTAATTCTTCTGACGCCCACGTTACTCATCTGCATTAGTACTATTAACATCACGGTCGTAATCGACATTAATAGCTTTAGTCAGTTCACTGCGAAAAACATAAAACTGCATTATACGTTAAAAGAGTAAACGTTTACAATCAATCTATGGTATTAACTTTACCAAAACGTCATTGGCGTGATGGGATTGTGTATTTAAAAGAAAATGTTACAAAATAATGCGAATTAAGATTTTATCTAACTACCGATGTTATTTGTTTCTGTACGAAATAATAATAGTAATATTATTTTTTTGTGACCGTTGTAATGGTCGTGACACACGATCATTCGATAGGGAAATAATGCAGACTATATTACGGCTACCAAACAGCTGATATTGTGCTTACCTACAATACATTTTAAAATAGATATTAAGATAGACAATTCTACAACCTAACAAATCCCGTCATGCTTATCGCACCAATATTTGTTTTTGCTGGGAATTGAACCCATAACGCCTGGTTCAATAGTCAAGGTTACAATCATCCCTTAACCAGTTTGAAATAGAACAACGCTTCATCGCAAAATGATATGCTCGAATGGTACTCCCAAACGTTCCCAATGTTTCCCTCTAGCGAAAGATACGTTCCAATCATAAAAAAATAAAAACAAATACTACATATCATTACAGTAAAAAGCTCGTGAGATTTAATTTAATTTAATTTAATAATGATTTAATTAAATTTTAATTTAATTTAACCCTTTAATTTCGGTTCGGATCCAAATGTGCTACAAAAAGTTTATATCAAGGTTATTTTAACTGTAGTGATAATTAAACTGCCTAAAAACCGTTTCGAAGGACTTCTGTAACGGAAACGACGTTTCCAATTGAGTAACACGAAGCAGCGGCCATTTACGAAATGAATGACTGATCATTTATAAAAAGATCTTTATATAATTGTTTAAAGCGACAATTATGCATTCATCTTCGTAGATTTTCATGTTATCTACGTTTTTACTGTTTACAAATATTTTAATTACCTCATTTCACAATGTCCAATTTATGCGTACCGAATTTCGTCATAATTATGAGAATTTTTAAATATAAAAGGGACCATAAATTATCAATTCAAACTAATTAAGACGTCCTTCCTTGTCCCTTCACCGCTTCATTCCAGAATGTGCAAATGAGATTTTGCGTAAAATGAAAAAGTTAGAGGTAACATCGGGATGGAACGACGGAAAAGTCCCTCTCGTAATATTCACTTCTCATTCATTCCATCTTTAAGTCTACCTTTCTTTTAACGCTACAGAAGATCCTAACCAAAAAATGACATTTGGTATTCAAAGAGCGTGAATATTAAAAGTCAATGTTATCAAACATGACATGTTATCAGCATCTTCATTCGTATCGAAATGAATTGGCATCACAGCTTACACTGATTATATACATGCAGACAATATTTTCTATCCTCGGTGAAACACGGACGGACTAGTGGCAATCGAAACAAATTTTCATCATCGGGAGCTAGGCCAGACGTGACGAACACGGACGGTGCAGGATTATAAAAATACCTTCCCCTGCGATTGTAAACATTCAAATTGAAAGCGGACTTAGGTTTAGTAACGTTTAAATGGGGACTGAAATTGGATTTTGCGACGGATATTATTAGCTGACAAGAAGCGCCCGCGATTTCATCCAGGTGGAATTGTGGTTTTCATTAGCTATAAAATATAAACAACAATAACAACAACATACCATCACGCCAGGTCCCTAACGGAGTAGACAGAAAGCACCGAGTGTCAAATATCTCTGTCCTTATAAACAGTAAATATTAATAAAACTAACTCGTTATAACAGCAGCTATCAGCCAGTGAGAAACCCGTCAAAATCGATCCAACCGTTTCGGACATTAGTCAGAACAAACAAACAGATAGATAGATAGACAGACAGTGATACGTTCATATGCTTTTAGTAAAAAGCTGTTATTTTGACCTCACACATCAATTCTATATTATTATTATAGAACAAAACTTCTTCAACCGACAAATTGAACTGTATTTTAATAAAATATTACAGATCAAATTGAGAAATATCCATAAAATATGAATGATATATTGCCACGATAAACTATATAACCACAACGATTAATCAATTAGAAACGTAAGTAAATAAATAAATGATTAATATAAGTACGTGTAAATACACATTTATGATCGCGTAATAAATTTTTACTGCACAACAACAGTTAAATTGATGGAGTAAATTATGAGGCGAATAAAGGACACCCGCCATTATATCGGTCCAAATACACGTCGTAACCCAGTCGCAGTGAAGCGTGTGAATCAGTTTTTGTATACACTTAACACATATTAAATGGGCAATGAAGTTTACTGGTCTTTAAAACCGATCTAAATATGATTGATTTATCTGTAGCGCCGTTTAAGGATTACTCGAAGGCCGGCCATTGCGGGAAGTTAGAACGCTTTACAAAACTGACTAAACTACTGTCATTAGTCTTATTATAGTAGTGGCTGCTATGTCTATGTCATATTTATTCATATTGGAAATGGTTATGGTAATGGCAAGGCCCGGCGAAGTGTACGGTACTCTTAACCGCAAACATGATGTAAGCGTGCCAATAACTTTGTAAGTATGTTGATAGCGGTGACTCCACAACAATTTATTAAAACAAATTGATATTTAAAGTTTACGACATATTGTTAGGTATCGTTGAACCATGTCGTTAAGTATTCATTTACATTTACATTTCACCTGTCAAAGTTGGGACTAAACAAACACCTTGCCTATGTAACAAAATATTTAAACATACAATTTGATCAAAAGCTTCTAATTTTAAGCGTACAAATATATTAACTTCCTCTTCGTATTTAATATTAAAGCCAATAAAATATTTATAAGGTATCTTTGAACACATTCCGCTCAGCGACAAATTCATTTTTCTGTAAAATACATATAAAAAGATACCTTTGAACGTTCATGAACACGACGGAATATTATCTCGTATAATAAGTAAGGAATCGCGAACGGAAGCTGGCGAAGGAGTCGTAAAACAAGATGGCTTAAGTCAGTCAACCAATGAAAAGACGAATCAATTAAACTTCCAACAAAACAAATTATCCGTCGTAAAATCGGAAACATTTCTTGATAGCAATAATAATTCAGGAAACGTTAAGTCGTAAACACGTAATAAGGGCCAATTGACGTCATATTTATCGCTCTTATTCAACGTAACGGGTAATATTTTTTCTTCGTGATAAATTAATTAATCTATTCTTCCGTATGATTTCAATAACACCTATTATGTTGCTAGTATTTCCTTAGAGAGTCCTTGGGTGCAACCGGCCACTATTACACACTTTGTTCTTATACTCGTAAGAAGAGAAGGAGACGAAAAAAGGGGCAGGCAGCAGACATAAGCGACCACTGCCGTCGATGAACATTTGCAACTGATCTCTTACAGGCATTGGCATGGAAGCGTTAGTATAGTAAGTTGTCAATGAGACTATTAGTTAGTAATTGGTAACAGGACTGCAGAAATAGTACGCTCAGTATCATTTTTTTCTCACAACTCCTTGTTATAGCTCTATTACATCAACACATTATTCCAGTACGGATTGATGTATGAAACACGGATTACTACCGATCCGTTACTGAATTAGATTGATACCTAACCACAACAACCGAGTGTTTACGTAAACTCCGAAGCGCGAGAACCCTCCCTATAATTATCTACAGCTGTTGAACGATTCATCAGATCAAACTTCTATCATCTTACTTATCAAATACTATTTATTCAAAACGATGTTCATGATAAATGTATACTAAAGGTATCACTACTACCAAGGTCTGCAACACAAACCGTAATTTCTTACCTGTTTTTCTTGTGTTGCCGGTAATACAAGTTATATTTACCCTTTAATTTCTCCAACAACAAAGTCGTCTCGCGTTAAATAGGTCTTAAATATTTCAGCGACAGAACTCGACAGACATTAAAGTGCAACTGAAAGTGTTTAATAAATTCCATTCGCTTTTACACTAATTCTACTGGTTCGTTCTAAAATACTGCTATTTGAGACTAGGGTATCTTACTTATTGTTAAAGCTGATAAGCAGTAAACTTGTTGAAGATGAGAGGAAAATCTCCGTTTATAGTATGTTTATAATTTATTCGCCTACATTATCGGTTCAGGTATTGTGGTGGTAGATCACAAGGGTTTGTCCCTAAGCAGCAGCGTTTAGAAATGGAGTACGTGCGTAAAGAAACAATCCTGTGTTAGTCTTAATGAGTATCAATACGTCGATATCTGACATCGAGTCATAGCCTTATTTTGTGTAAAATCTAAAAGGAATGGCGAATATTTGTATTTATAAATCTGCTAAGGTAACAAATTAACGTCCCCTATATATAAAACAAAAGTAAACACTTTAAAGCAATATGAAATATAACTCGTATTAATCCAATATCTAATTAAAATTCTACTTCATGCCATTTTTACAGGAATAAAATTGGTACAGAGCTCTTCAATGAGCGTATAGAACATAAAAGAGTTTCAACTTAGTAATGCTACACGCAATGTTTTTTTTTATATTCGGCTTAATTGAAATATCACTCAACGATGGATAGCAATTGAGGCAATTGGCAATTAACTTATTGGTGTGAAAAGAATGATTATTTCCAGGGCAGCAAATATGTTCGTCGCGACTCGGTAATTAATATGTCTTCCGCATACGCGAGCTAGAGGAGTTGTCGTTCTATAAATTCAATTTATATTCGCAAACTAAAAGTGTGTCAAAAATATGAACTTCTAATAAAATCGTTATTTATCACGTTCGCGACATTGCTGTTTTTAAAATGTTTATTACGAGCAAACATTTTATTTTGTCATACATATTTTTGTATTTTTGATTTCTAGAAATTGTGTTGCTGTATAATAAATTTGGAGCGCAAATAAAATGCGAAGATTTATTATGAATGCTCTACGCACATAGATAGGTACTAATCGTATATGAATGTTCTAAATTCTAATTATAAACTATCAATAGATGTAGGCTTACATTTCTTAGATGTAGGCTTATATGTATTTCTGAACGAATTTGGAAGAGCAGCAAGGAATTTCATGTGGTAAAATTATTTCATATCTGTGGGCTTTAAAGAATATTGGGATAATTTGTTCTTCTAGATCCTGTTAAACCTGCACGCTGATTAAGTGCAAGTATTAACACTCGACCAATAAGAATTAAAAAAAAACTGAGTTTCACTTTTGAAATTCTTCGTATAGACCAGAGTTTCCCAAACTTTTTTGTGTCGTAGACCCCTTGCCATGATTTTCCGTGTTGGGTAGACCCCCTACTTACCTGATATTGATTTCCTGTAAATTTCTAACTGTAGTGAAGTTTAGTGCTAAAAACTTAAAGTAAAAACACATGTTAATTTATTCATTTATTAATTGAATTTAAATTAAAACTACTCAAAATAAAA
>DWEM01002935.1:0-11360 GCA_018245935.1 Agara belti belti | reverse complement strand
GCCCTGCGCTCACTGCGACTTTTTTTTAAATTGTAAGATAGCCTAGAACATGCCTATTCACTGTTGTCACTTTTTGTCGCAATGACGTTTTGTCGAATTGTCGAATGTTCAGGATATGGGAGTGCGCTGACTGTGGCGTCGCAACAATACAGCAACATTAGTATCGGTGATCGATAATTCAGCAGACGCGACGGTCTCATGCCAACTTTTTGTCACTGGGCCGACAGACGCAGTATCCATGAAGTCTATCTAACAACAGGCGACACCAACAATAAATCACGGTGACAAAAAATCTCAATCGGCACAAGATCGTAAGGATACGCTTTGTAACAACCTTACAGACTTCTGGCTTCATGGCCACGTGAAGATCAACGTGTTTAGATTGACGTCATTTTTATGTGAAATCTCAAATATTCGTCAGGAGAGCTATAATTCATTTTAGGTTTTTAAAATAAGATAATTTTATGCCATATTAGGTATGTCATTCTCATTAGATGTTGAGGAAGGAATATTAAAATTAAGCAGACACATATTAATAACATCACGGTCTAGCAACAATAATATGGAAGGTACATAACCGGTTTTTACCTGTGAATCCGTCAAGCTTATACCAAAACTTGTTTGAAATAATTTGGAAAAATTCCTAACAACTGTACATACTAGTCGGCGAGCATTGGTATTGAAACTGAAAACTACACACACAGAACACTTTTGTAGAATAAATGGAACAACATAATGGACAGTATGGACAAATAAACAATGACGTATCAAAAAAAGGACTACGATTAGTCAAAATAACAATAAGCCATAGCGATCATACTGTCTGAGGACAACGCACGATAATCCAGTGACGCAAGTTTAACCAGCGAGGCCTTTACTGCAACGACTGCACTTAATGCGGTACTTGACATAATTCCTGTATCTCATTACTGTACAAGTCTCACAATTAAACATGTTTCTTTAAACGCAGCTCTTCGTTGGCTTTTGTTTATAATTCTAGTTGTAGATGCTATG
Source organism: Agara belti belti (assembly GCA_018245935.1). Lineage (NCBI taxonomy): Eukaryota > Metazoa > Arthropoda > Insecta > Lepidoptera > Hesperiidae > Agara > Agara belti. Next base: position 10,346 of record DWEM01002935.1, on the reverse strand, counting down.
ATACGTATATAATAAGTACCTACTTGTACATTGTTAAGTTACGAGCCACAGATACAACCATCTATTAAAACAATTCTCACCATAATTGTCTACTTCAATTAGGCACTTATATCTTTATACTTTACACTTTTTGTACCTTACACAGGATTTTCATTTTTATACGACAAAACAGACAAAATTGTAATTTTCTTACTTCTTAAATCATTAAGGATGTAAGTAATACATACTATATATCGACTACCAAATTAGGGCGGTTTTGTAATCAAGGTAATTTTTTTTCTCAGGAAATGACAATTTTTTAAATGTACCTTGTTTACATACCTTGTTTACAGTACTCAACTATAAAACGAAAATATTGAAGACAATTTATAATACGCGTATTATTTTGTAGCTTTCGTGATTTTCCCGCCCAGCACAAACAAATTATAATACCAAGAAACACAATTCTGTTTTTTTTTTTGCTTTGTATTATTACAATCTAAGGATCTTCTAAATCACCTCATACTAATTATAATTTAAATTTTAAAAGTATGTAAAGCTGACATACCATGGTGCTTTTGATATCAAATTTTGCGCGGCTCCATTTTTGTTTGGTCCTGCCGTCGCCATTTTCAAAACTGAAAATACACAAAATGTCATTATTCCGATTAATTTTGTAGTTCGACCAAGTTGTCTGACAGAAAATAACTGACATTCTAAATGACTCCTCAGAAATCGGTTACAGCCACCGTACGTTTAAGCGATTGATATAATATAATACATCTAATCTTTTAATCTGTGGTATAATTGTTAAAGCTTTCAACAGCTTTATCAATTTTCCTCATTCAGAAAGATGCAAATGCGTCAATTCAACTTTTATTTTATTTAGTATCATTTTCCTTTAGCGCTCTCGAAATATAGTCATGTTAATCCTTCTCATTACGATAGGAGACCCTTGTCCATTTGTGAAGCAATAAAAGGTAGAACAAAATAAAGCGTTTAAAAAAGTTTTTTTTTAATGTAATGTACTGTAAATATGTAGAATATAAACATTTCCTTTCAATTCTAACTAGATCATTCCCATATAAATAGGTATGTGATTGTGCTCGAGTTAATAATTTATTGAAATATATGTAAACAATATGATATTACAATGATAAAATATGTAAGTTATATCTCGAAAATTGGGGCATTGTTTAAAATTAGTTATGACTAGATCGTTTTTCACGACTGTGTTTATTAATGAAGGTATGAGATAACAATTGGGCCATTACAAGTATAATACACATTCTATGTCCATGCGGAATAACACCAATTACCAAATATTTATATGTCACTCAAGGAATATGTGTAGGTAGGTACTTAATATCATTTGCAAGCTTCGTTTAAAAACCATTAAATTTGTGTTTATTTTAATTTAATGTATTTGCAAACAGATGTAGATACATCTACGTCAATGGAATATTAAATAAGTAAATCCCATTAAATAACGATTCAGACTCACTCCCAGCTCTTGGATCACTTACATCATGAGTTCCAAGGACACACAATGACAACTGCATTAAACGTAACAGCGCAAACAAATTAAATAAATATATTATATTCAATTAAACCTCATTAGTGTATTTATGCTCATTTTAAAGTTAATTATTTTTAAGTTATCATAATTATGATTCAGACAGTAACGTTACATCGAAATACAAAAACAAAAAATCATGATAAATTGATTGAAGTTTGCATCCAAACGAAAATAATGTACGACGACCGTTGTACTCATTACGCTTTTTAGTAAACGGGTTAACAAATGAGAGCTCTCCGATAAGGCATAAATTGTATTCTAAACTTACAAAACATGTATGTATGAATTTGGAATAATGGAAATATACTTACATGTCAATAATGAAAAAATACTAGATGTCAACTATCGAATTATGGCGGGAAAATATTTGTTTCGCGCGTTGCAACACTTCGCGATCAAACACACGACTACTTAAAAGCGGACGCCGCGAATAACTGATCCGAATTATTTCGAATGACACATGAAATAATCGCGTTGCGTTCAGGAAGTTTCTCATATTGTAGCCATATACATAGATATCATATAGCAGAGTATATTTACTGTGAGTACAAAAAACAGGAAATATTTGTTTTTTTTTAATTATTTATGTCATGATATTAGTGTGCAAAAGCAGGTAATCCTTATAATCTACCTTTCAAATGAGTTTGATATAAAAAACAACTCTTAAAATTTACACGAATTTGACCTTAGACGTTTATTATGTTTATGAAGTCTGCAGTGCTCAAATTCTCCAACGGAGTATTCATTGTTTCATACGTTGTCATTGTAACATTATGTCTTTGGAAATTAAAATAAAATTTTAAATAATTTTACGTTCAACAAAACATTGTGAATCAAGACAGCAATTATCTTTAAATAATCAAGAAGTGGTTTTGAAATGGAAGAACTTCGCTGATCGCTGAAAAAATATATTTCATTGAATTACGTATTTCCCGGTTTAAAAAAGTGGTTGCGTTTTTCAAATATTTAATCGATGAAGTACATACGATGTTCTATCAGGAATCGTTATCTTTATAACCATGAACTGCTAGTGCACCTTACTTCCTACCTTTTGAATCGGAAATTACTACCGACCTTGTATCTGAATCGTTCCAAATATCAACTACAAAAGTTAAATGAAAAAAACAAATTGTTCTTAAATATACTTCCGTATATACAAATTGGACAATTACCCTAAGTATTATAATTTATCTTGGAATAATGTTTTTTAAAGCCATCGTTTACCACGCTGGCCATGGCGGGCATCACACACGTCATAAAACATTATATTTTTTATAACATACGCTAAGGTGTGAAGGTTTCTTGACGATGTTTTTAACAAGAAAATCAAAGCACAAATATAATTCGAATAAGTTACTATAATGTATCTTAATTCTTAAACAAACCAACATTGCTATTTGCTACGTGTTTATTCCTTTGCTTATAACGCAAACATTGCTGCTTTCTTTAGATATTACTCAGTTATTTCAAAACCGATGTTAATCTGTTTTAAGATTTGTTGTGCTCATTATTTGACAAAATTATACCTACCTTGTTAAAATGGCAGAAGATACAATATTGTCAACAAAATGAAGAAGGAAATTATTGACCTGCGTCTGTAGGAATAGTTAATACATATATTGTATAAAATACATTATTAACTTGACTTAATAAACATTGGATAAATTCTTTATTAATTATTGTAATTAACATCATTAATGTATTTTAAAAAATTGTTCCTTGTTTCTTGCATTGGCCTTAAAGTTATTAAAATAAAACAAATCTTTGACGCAAATCTTTGCTGATGTGTATTTAAATAAGAACCCAAAAAAACGGTTCTCAAAAGGCTTTGCTGACATACAGTCATGTCTTTAAATGAATATGGTAACCGTTGGACTTTTCATTGTCAAATAATTATGAGTACAGTTAAAAACTCACGCAGCTACGTAAAAAAGGTCATCGTTCGCTAACCTTTTTCTTTCAACGGCTGCTAAACAGGCATATAATGGCCCACCTGCCCCACCAATGAAAACATTTTATGAGACAATTCGAATTTCAAAGGTCAATAACACGTAGAAAAAAGCCGCTTTGACATTTAAATAGAAAGGAATTAATTATGCCTTTTCGCTAAAAGTCAAAATACGATGTTGCCATGTTTGTAATTTGAAATTGCTGTACACTGAAACACCGCGGTCCAGTGCCGTCCTAATCAAAATAGCCGAAATAATAAATGGCAAAACCTATTTTCGTAATTAACGACTATTTCGCAATTTGTCAAATAATGTAAAAATTTAAATTCTATAAACTGAATTGATAATAATAACGTCATTTTATACGAAAATCTGAATAATGTTCTACCAACTGCCCCCTTTTAGCTAACGTACAATATTCAGCAACACCAACAATTAGATATGATCCTATACGCCATCGCGACCTTGGCGGTGAATGTATAAGCATTCGGAATGTATGCCGCGAGCGTTTAGAGAGCTTTCTAGTCCAAGGTCGTAGTGACCGCGGGACGATATACACACACTTTGTATTGGCGTAAAATAATAATGACATTGTTATTGTTATACCGTAACGCTAGAGCCGTGACGGCTCTACTGAGATCCGAATGCAAATAATCTCTACGCTTACAGACCTGACGTGCTTGTTCCAATGTAAGATAATGAATATGAGAAATCCTAAGTTATTCCTAACTCTTCCAATGACGCGGTTAAAGTTACTTGCCAACACGTCTATTTCGTAACGGTCTGCGTGCAAAATTCACGCGTGTCATTCTCTTTACGAATGCATTCTGTATTTGAATTTCAAAAGATTTTAATGAAAAACATAAATATTATTTGTTTCCAGCCTTTTATTGTTCTACTGCATAACATGTCATGTCGTTATTCGATCGTTGAATATCATAGTCCAGTCCAATCAGTTCTTCAGAATGCGGTTGATATATAAAAATATAGAAATGATTATTATATTATATTCGTTATTATACATATTTAATTGTTAAAATCACATACATTTTTATGGAAATAGTAACCAATGCGAGGAGTGCGTAGTGCTTAATGTGTACTTTCACGTTCGGTGTGGTCAACGCACTGCGCCGCGGTGAACGATGATCTCTTACAACATCCGCTATGATTTGCGTCACGATGGCCGCATGGTGAAATACCACGCATTTCTTCAACATTGCAATTCGGGTACAGATCCTTAACACTAACACAACTCTCGCTCCGCTGTGACGCGCTAATGTCCAAACGTGGCTTTAGTCTTGGTAAACAAGCTATTAAGATTAAATTATTTGATTTCATCTCGCCTCACCTCTTCATATCCTAGTAGGATTCTATAGATATTTCTAAATGTTGACTGTAGGCGCAAGTGATATGTGCTGGTTGCTAAGAAAAAATACTTTTTTACTACTGGACGCGGATCTCCTTCCATGATGAGGGCGCTTAAGGCCACAGTCTAAAAAGGTGAAGTATCTTAAGAAGACTTTCCCCAATGACTAGAAAAAACCGTGAATGCGCCGTTGTGACCACAGTTTAAAAGATGAAAGAGAAGCTGGAGCTAGTACACTAAAAATAGTTAATTTAATCTGTTGTGTAAATATGTATTTATAATGAATACCACTTATAGTTGAATACCGCAATTTATAAGTATCTTACAAATTACATGTTATTCAACAATACCTACACACATTTTAGGTGCTAGAATAACATTCATTATTATTATTTGTTATATTATATCATCATAATGATATTCATAATGGCGGAAATACGGAATCTATATTTGACAGAGACCGCTTGCAATTGCTTAATTCAGAAACTCAGATCCTAACATAATGTAACAAAGTCACGTAGAAAAGGTATGGAACAAATACACTCCTATTAAATTACTAATAGCAATATTCTTCACAACGTCTTCATAATCAAGTTTTTTGCGCTAACAAATAATAGCTAATGCATTATCGCAGGCTGTAAAAATTTATATCGACAAAGTGACGTAATCGTTACAGTTGATGTTTTGAAATCAGTTAAGTATCTTGAAAATTATAAAATAAAAAAATTGGTAGCTGTATGTTGTTTTTATTTTAAATGATAATTTTTAAAATTGCCGAACCAATTGACTGCCAAACCAACTCGACTGGTCTCATGGTCTAGTGCCGGTATCTTCAAAGTGTGTTTTGCGGAGCTCTAGTATAGGGCTATGTTCAGCGTCTGCGCAGGCTTCGCCGAAAATTTAGCCTAAACAAAAATAATGACAGTGCATTTCATAATAAGCAAAATTGTTACCACGAAAAACGAAAAAATATCTGACATAATCAGCTTTTGTTTGTCAAAACGTAACGCGCCTCCGTATTTTTTTTTATTTTTCTAAATCATTATAACACTTTTAGCAGTCAATATTCCGTAAAAATAAGTATTTCATTATGCCGTTTGTTCCACTGACTCTAAGCATAATAGTAAATGTATGTAGTAGTTTAGACTGAATTAAATACATAATTAGAACTATTTTTTTCAAACTGAATTGTACTTTAATGGTTTGGGTTCTCTTCATAATTCCTTAAATTTATTAAGTCAATGGATTTCTTTAAAATTCCGTAGTATCATAATCTGTCCGTTATCATCTGTTATCTAGTAATTCTATAAATATAATAACTTCAGCGTACTCCTATCAGTTTGAAACGACTTAATGTTTATAGCGTGCCGGCTCAGGAAACACGTTACAAGGAAAAATGTAAGTCCATGTACATATTAAATAATATCATCATCTAACATAAAACTTTGCATAAATCGTGCTCGCGAACATATTACCTTTTGTTTACGGATTTGACAATAATATATTTTGGTCCAAGCGCTCTAAATATATCGATAAACGTGGGTAAATTTATTTGTAGCATCACACCGATACAGTGATGGATAGTGAACGGATCTGTACGAAATTACAAGATTATAGGCCAGTGAAAAGGTGAAAAGAGTGTTCAAAAGTATTCACTTATACCAAATGTGTTTTTTGTGACGTCATGTGGAAGCTTGCAAACTAAATTTTCACCAGTTGCCGGTGAGATAACGCTCCCGCGCAATTGTTATGCTAATTCATTTAAAAAAAGAATTTTCTACTTTCATTTTTTTAAATTGTCAAACAAAAACAATGTTTCAAATTAAGAAGCTAGCTGTTATTGTTAAGTATCTATTATTATCTGTTGGATCTGGTTGGAATGTAGGGCATAGTTTCATATGCGTTATTTATAATATTCAGTTCAACACTTGTTTGTCTGTTATTTTTCTCATTTATTACACATCGTCTTGTTTAACAATAGTATTTATTTTATATGCAAATTAAAATTCACCATTAATTTTTCAATATAATGAACGGATCATAGTATTAAATCATTTCACAACAAAATAGTTTTGATATAATCGCATTGATAACAGAAGTACGAAGTACGTACTGGTAACAGATAATAAAAAAATTTAATTAACTAATCTCATTATCCATCACTAGTGTCGCCACGCGGTTTTACACGCGTGGGACACTACATTTGATTTTTTTTTAAGTATCCTAGAAGAATTTGTTTCTTATGTTTGCCTTAATTAATTGCTGTAAGGTCAGGCGCATTTATACTGTCAAGAAGCATAATTATTAGTTGTGCTTCGATACATCAACGTAGTTAAGTTACATAATGTGTAATATTAATTTATAATATATTCAATTATGAAATAATGGATTTTAAAGTACTGGTTTGCATATCGCTTGTGGTGTAGGTAATTAGGTTCTTCGTCGTAATCCCTACTAATGAAATACATATTATAAATGTGAATGTAAGCTTGTTACGCTTTCACGCAAAAACTACATAACAGATCATCATGAAACTTTGTACACATATTCCCGGAGATATTAGAAGTAATGAGTATATGATACTTTTAAAGAAGAAATGTATTTTTTAGGTTTTGTCCGCGACTTCCCGTGGAATTGTGACTTTGGGCAGTATCTTAATTTTCTAGGATACTTTTATTGCAAAAGATACTCTTCCACGCGGACGATTTCGCGGGCAAAAGCTAATATATTATAAAAGATAAAAGGGTTAGCTTTTCTTTTGTTTATGTCTTCACTGCGACTAGTACCAGACTAGCGACATTGGAATAAGATGCAAGAGTGAGTTCAATGAACTTCGGGTTCCTATTTGGTCTATCACAAAAAGGGTCGTTGACTTATCATAATGTTATTATTATACCATCACATCATGTCTATAATGGGTTTGGCAGAAAGCAATAAGAAATATGTCTATCCTTACAAACTATTCATCTATACGCGCCGGTTCTGGAGATTTAACCCCCCCAGCATCTGACTAATTTGGTCGTAAAACAATACCAATACTCGCATTGTAGATTTTGTCATGCTTTCATTATCTATTATTCTATTTTTACACCAATATTTCACGGCAGAAGTAGCTGTGGTGGTGGTACTTTCTACCACCTTGGTAACGATGGTAGTTGTATGGCGACCGGACAACTGATGTACTAAAAATGTCAAATTTAAAAAAAAATGCCGCGACTTGAAGCCAAACAGATCACTGAAGTTCATTTGTTTTTCCAGGGCCGAAGACACAGTGGTGAGCCTCATTTTCGAATTCATATGGACGCTTATGAGATTCAATTATGAAATGATCAAAGGTTTCATCAAGTGGTTATTTCCGACTGAAAAGGATGTCGCTGGGGAAATTGTTCTCGTAAGTATTTCCAGTAAGTTTTCTTTAATATTTTCCCTGTCATCATCAACAGATTTCATATTTGTATAGAACTATGCTGTACTAAATCTAATTTTTACCCGAAAAAAGTGTTTCCAATTTTCATTAAAATGGTGACAACAATTTTCGAAGAATCCATTGCATAATCACATATGTATAAATATATTTATATAGATGCAAGAATCAGTCCTTAATAGTAAAGGATTGCGCGGACGCCGTTCGCGAGCTAAATAAATATTCATTAATCATCTGTAAAGTAATCGTTGCTTGTGTATCGTTATAATCGAACTTGAACCCGACTACTTGACCTGTATATTACTTAATCAATATTCAATACAAATTAAAAATAAAATATCTCAATTTTTCTGCACACATTGGTCACGAGGTAAATTTACTTCACATCCTAACCATAGCATAGCTATAAGAACCGGTGAAATTAGAACATCGGCTTCAAATAAAAGTACCCGGTCTTTCGAATTCCCAAATTGAATTTCCAATAAACCAGTTCACTGTTTTCTACCCCTTTTTTACCCCCATAAGGGGCTAATTCACCAAAATTCTTTGTTCCAAGTTGTTTGTCCCAAAATTCCTTTATCCTCAGCTGCGTTATATCTAGAAGCCATCTGCAAAATTTCAGGGGAATCCCTTCAAATAGACATGCAAATATTTTATATTACCAGTACATATGTATATAGTGGTGAATTAAAGCCAACACGAAAAATACATTGTTTCAGATTACAGGCACAGGTCATGGCATGGGCCGCGAGATGGCGCTGCGGTTCGCCAGGCTCGGCGCCGTGGTGGTGGGAGTGGATATCAACCCCGCAGGCAACGATGAAACATACAAAATGGTCAAAGAGGAGAAAGGGAGGATTCATAAATATCAGTAAGTGTTATTGAAAATGAATTTTTGTATTCCAGCCTTCTTATTGGTAGACTACTGAAAGGGGTCTCCTCTCATAGTGAGAGGGATTTAGGCCATAGACCACCACGGCCAAGTGCAGATTAGTAGGCTTCACATCAAAATCTAAATAATATTACAATATGAGTGCGTGTATCCGAACACTCTCCGTAAAACTTTTTACTGCATTTTGTTTTTTTTTTAATACCTACTTTATTATAGAAATATTATAATCAAACGAAAAAGAATTGGGCAACCCTAATCTGCAGGGCAAAGGGTCCCGGGTCCGAAGGGCAACTGGATATCTGAACGTTGAGTTTACTTATATGCCTCTTATCTGAGTATTGTAACGCAACATGTATTAAAGAATTATTTAGTTCCAAATTAGGCAATTTTATACCTGTGTCACGGTAAGAAAACAGCTGATAAATGTATATATACTATACATGCTATATAATACATGCTATATAATACATGCTATATAATACATGCTATATAATACTTGAATAAATTTTTATTACGCCCAGATACAACAAACAAATGTGCTCAACACACAAATGGCTTGGAATCGAAACCACGAGAAACGATTTAGCTGTCAGGGTCTCTAACTACTAAAGCAAAGGGTCCGCCATTAAAGTTTTTTTGTTGGTCCACTGCTAAATCGGATCTCCTGTCATAGTTAGAAGGAAGGCTATAATCTGCCACGCTGGCCTAGTGCGGTTTGGTAAACTTCACACCCCTCAGAATTGTATACTTTATAACATCTCTAAGGTGCGCAGGCTTCCTCGCGATGTTTTCCTTCACCGTTAAAGTCGTCAGCATTAAAGCTAGATCTTCGTATCTAGATGCGACGTGACCGACCGCGCCGCGGTGATGACCCTCGCGGAGAAGGTCCGCAAGGAGGTCGGCGAAGTGTCCATATTGGTGAACAATGCCGGCATCATGCCCTGCAACCCCTTCCTGCAGCAAACGGAGAAGGAGATCCGGCTGCTCAACGACCTTAACATCAACGGTAACATTTGGGTGCGTAAAGACGGCTTAATACGAAATCTCTAAGGATCTAAGTAAAATGGTACATCATTACAAAGTATAAAACAAAGTCGCTTTCTCTGTCTGTTCCTATGTCCCTATGTATGCTTAAATCTTTAAAACTACGCAACGGA
>DWEM01002934.1:0-11361 GCA_018245935.1 Agara belti belti | reverse complement strand
TGTAAATGACGGAGCCTGAATTTATTAAACACAACATCCGCTCTATTCAAAAACCTAGCTGTTAATAAATTTAAGATTAAATACAATTTTTTTATCTGCAGAAACAACCAACACCTTGACATAAAGTAAATATCATATAGGTACTAAAATAGTAATTGACTAAAGACAAATAATTACAGTCAACCTTGAAGACAGAACAGACAAGTAAATAAGTTTTAAACATAATATAAACGTTCATTAGTCAAAACAATGAATATCTTTTAAGACAACCATGTCAAAGGTTAATGTTGTCGAAGGTCAAAGTTTAAAAATAAGTTTACGGATTTTATGAAAATCGTTTATTGCTTGCGCTCGGGCTTTGTAGAAAGTTGGAACGTAATAATTAATTACGTGGATAAATTACATGGTGAGTAGACAAATCTGTTTAATGATTTATGTATTACCTTATTATATCACCGGCGACCTAAGCATTATAAGCATATGTATCGGGTGAGTAATTTGCAGCGCGTAATGCGGAAATGAGGCAATAATTACACAAAATGCAACGGATTCATCCGGCAAAATGGTTTAAATTTCAATTGACACATTTAAGACTTAACGACTTCCTACAATGTATAAACTAAAACATTACATTCATAGCGTTCACAGTTCATTAAACAGTGGAGTCCATTTATTTTTATTGACACATGAGATAAAGATCTTCACGAACTCGGTTTAGTAAAGTCTCGAATATCATTTGCGTATATTAAAAACAAGTAACAAGTGTTTCGACATACAAAGAACACACAAATGACGAATAAAGAATTCAACATACATTAAAAAAAATTATGAGGTGTCTAGCAAGATTACGATCACAAATATTTTTGTATACCATTCGAAAAATGGTTTAAATAAGATCGTTAACTTATACGTTCTGCGGTTTGTAATGTAGACTACTACTAAATATGTTTTTATATTTTGTAACGTATGAAAATGCTCTTGTTCTGTTCAAGATTTTTTACTGTCGTATTAATTTTTCCAGGAGTACTTTAAATAGTGTATATCCTTACAATATATGAGACGAATAATAAATGAGACGAAGTCCATCGAGCGGTTACAAGTCACTCAACAAGTCAATAATTCCTAATAGACAGTACTTTAAGTCTATCCCAATTATGGGAAGCAATTTGGGTCTAGCAGGGTTTGTTCACTTCATACATATATCTCTTGAGTATACCATTACAACATTACATAAAAAGTTAAAGGCCATGGCCATTTTAAAATTAAAAAGCCTATTATTCAATCCACTTGCAACACAGAGAAACCTATTAGCCAAGTTGCGGAATGATGACAAAAAATGGGCGTGACTCTTAAAAGTAGGTAGCCGTTTGACAAAGGACAATTTTCTTTATTGTTGTGTTGTGTCAGTTTTTCAATTGGTTTAACAATGGAGCTAATACATACTGACAAGACTGCTCAGGTGGGCGTGTGACGTCGCTCGATGGCAAGGTGCGGGCGCCAACCCGCCTCCGACGAGCTAGAAGTGGCACGAGCTCCACGCCACCTGTCAATCGTAAAATTGTTTCTTCTGGGGTCAATTTATTTTCTTTCGCATTATTACATTCAATGCTGTTGTCATCGTCTTCGAGAACTACACGCCGCAGACGTTCTCCATTTGACAATCTTTTAATAAATTTACTCTCCTTAGGGCTACGTTTCGTCTTACCATTGTTCCCGTTTCTTGATGTTACTTTACCGATTTCATTGTCGCCAATAGATTCGTTCTGATCACTGTTTTTTGGAGTATTTGAAGAAGTAGCGATATTAGGTAGCTTCTCATTAAGTCCTGTATTCACATTTTCTTTATCAAGGAAATCTTTCTTTGTATCATCATTTATCTTTACTTTAGGTAAAGTAAGCGAAGATCTCTTGTGGCGTCTTTGTTCGAGTTTCAGTTTATCAAAAATTTCATTATCTGTCCAGCCCTATAAATAAACAGAGGTTCAGAAAAAGGGATTTTCAGTTACGACTATCAATAATAATACTCTGCTTTATAATACCATGGACTTAGAAAAATTAAGTCCTATATCACGCGGATTTCTCCAAGTTGTGCCACCTGGACCAGGTTTCCCCCACGGTCCGTCCATGGTATGCTGAAACGAAAGAAAATTCGATTAAGATTAAACTACTGGTATTTCTTACAAAATCGCTTATTGGAGTTATTACCTACCATTTTGCGCTCGTACTCCAAATCGCGTTTTATTTCGTCTTTAATGGCTTTGCGCCTTTTGTCAACCATTTCATCTGAAAGCCGCAACTAAAATTATTGTCACCTAGAACACTCTCACAACGACTTAGTGAAGAGATTTCACGTTGAAAAACTTATAACATTTCAAATTTGATAAGAACATGCTTAAAACCAATTAATTTTCAAGTTAAGCCGACATAACCTAGAATTTTCTTGTAAATTTGTTGTTGATGAGGTGTCTGTTTGTATCGGATGTCGTTGTCTACAGATTGGCGGAGAATGTCGGCATAGCAGAGTTGCGGATCTTCGCGAAGACGCAACGGCGTGCGCCGGCGCCGCCGCGGCGAGTTCCAGCGTCGACATGACTCGTATGCTGCCACTCCCTGCGTCAATACCAAATCGTTTCTCTACAACAGTACTATCGAAATTTGTACCATCAACTACACACCACAAAAATACGCGTTAATGACATACGAAGAACATGTTAGCAGGTACTTCATGTTATGCAACATACTTGAGATAACGCACGTTTTAATGACATAAAATGGTAAACGACCGAGCGACCTTTTACGGCAATAAATAACATGCTGTGTAATTTACAATAGCCATTTATAATAACCAATCAAAGGTATTAATAACATGCCAGTTTTAATCTGCAGTGACAAAACAATAAGCGATGTATTCGACATGTTGATTCACATTTACCGCAATATGTAATAGTTTAAACTTCTCGAGTTAAGAAATTTCGAGGTGTATTTTTCTGCGCGAATACACCTAAAGAGTAAAATGTTAAATGAACCAACATAATGGCACGGATGGCACTCATATTACCTGCGATAACAAATTAACATTCTGACGCATTCCAATGTAAGACACGTAAACACTAGTCATGTGTTTTGCTGCAGAACACCAATATGTTACGCAAAACTTTCTATGTGACACATGCAAAGATTTTTCTGTTGTCGCTATTTAATTGCAACGCCAACTAAATTTGAGTTTCCGGTACAGCCGGATTCTGTATTTAAAATTAAACCGATCTCAGCTTACACATATTAAGGAATATTGAGAAATTATATGCAAGTGGTAATCAACAAAAGAGCCACATTACTTCACTCTGCAATTCAGGAGCTGGTTTGACAAAATTTTTAATAAATTACGTTTCGTCATTCAAAATGTGGTCTCGCCTTAATGACCGGTATCTTAGTTGACCCTTTACCTTATATAGATTTATTGCCATTCTCACGTCGGCATGCAGATGTGTAAAGTGTCTGCAGTTTTAAGGTTTATTTTTCAAGCTAACTGTAAAAGTATTTAGTAATTAGATAACTTCAAATCTCAAATTTTATTTTACATTTTGCTATTTTTGGTTATTTTTAACGAGAAAGAAATAGCTCGTTGGTTTGTCATGTTGAATAGGTAATCCGTTAAATTGTCAAATTAATATACATACCCTGAGCTCGTCTTCTGGATAAATGCCTGTGGCGCGTAAATCTGAGAAGCGAACTCCTCGCGGGTTGGGCGCGCCACCGCCCGCCCGGCCCCAAGGCTCATAAGACGCCAGTTCTTCACGCAACTAATACAAGTAAATAGACAATAAAACTTAATATTATATACATGGAAAGTATTCTGTTTGCATTTTTTTTTATCCGTATCATCTAAGTGTGAAGAAAAGTCTCACGATAAAAGTATAATAGATATAATAAGTTATTTCATACCACATAATTTTTGGAAATATCCTAACATATATTTACGTTATTGATAACAGAGCTTACATTTGGCCTTGCCCACAGGTATTGACGTAACCCACAAGATTTAGCACTTTACATTTGGTACATCACCACCATCGATGGTAGATACTTATTGTGTCTCTCAATGGCGCACCATGTGCTAACTTTCTCCGGTGCGTTAGACAAATACATAATTGACTCTTTATGTAATTTTATGTGACTTGTCTCTATAACTTTACAATAGATCTAACAGATGCTGTTTTTAACTAACATTGAATGCGTACATTATTAATTGATGAATGCGTTGTATTTGCGTCTATTTTACCAACTTATTATTATGCAAGTAATTATATGAAAAAGATTTCTGCAACGCAAACAAAGCAAGTTTCAACGTCAGCTCTTAGTTGATTACAACTGTGTAGCCGGCTCTTTTATGTTAAGGTTGGGTAAATTTAAGTTTACGTACATAATTATAGAAAAACTGTTGATATTGAAAATTGTAAAGCTATACCGCTTTTTTTCAATGAACGTTAGACTTAATAATATATATAACGATATTCTGCCTAACCTTTCATAGGATTTAAGAAAACACTGTGTTTTGGTTGATGTAGCGTATCCAACGATTATTAGAGTACGTTTTCATATCATATTTATTTTGTGTTTACGGGCACGCAAACCGCTTGATTTGAGTCACTGATGTGCCACTACACCACGTGGTCATTTGTTACAAATCGAAGTTAAGAGTGACAATCAGAATTAATATCAGTTACTGATATGAATGAATATGAATGAATGGGAGTGACTACTACACTCATATAGTCATAATAAAACAACGCAGCACCAGTCGCTGTTGCTCAAATTTTTGCCGAACGCGCTCTTCAAGCCGCTCCCGCGCCAGCCTCTCGCCCTCGACACGCGTCTTCTCGGCAACACGACGCTGTCGAGCTCGCCTGCGTGCTGAGCCCGATGTTGGAGCGCTTAGTCTCCCGACATTTGAATTCAAATAAACGTAACTCATTCAAAATCTGAACATAAGGACTTGTTATTTACCAATAGACCATTGCCTCATCGGATGTTGTTTGGATGTTAAATTGCAATGTTCATGTCATGTCTTTTAAGTGTAGAAGACCAGCATGTCCAAAATAAGTTTTAATCTTGTTTGCGATTGCATAAACAAAAACACTTAATACAATCGTTTAGAGGAAGTTCATTCGATTAATGACTGGATTAACTTGTAAATTCGATTATTCGTTAAGAAGTAAATTTTGTAAATATAATTGTAAAAATGTATGATGTAGTACCTACGTCGTCAGCAGTGGACGCAACTTACCTTCGTAGTCGTCGCGAGTGCAAAGCAAACATTTAGATTTCACTGTTATATCACCTTATCTAATATAAAAAATTCATAACATAACGCGGTGCGAAGTAATACAGTTAGTGTTTACATTGATTACAACGTTATGCGAATCAAGTAAAGCATTGCAACAGTAAGAACGTCGCTGGACGGATATTCGCTAACGACTGCGAACATTTGCTTCTGAAGCCTACAATAACTCGTGTAAGTTGCACGCGTCTGGAAACGTTTCCATTGCCTTATGCGGTGCTTTAGACATATTTATATTAAGTAAATATCATGTTTTCTTGAAAATCTTTAGTCTGCCCTTAATTAATTCATAGTCGGGGCGAAGAATAGCTATAAACTCAAGATTGTTCGCTTTATTGTAGTCAAAAGTATATTTAGTTATACGTATTGACGTTAAATTATAAGTTACCTTAACCTCCAATTGATCTTCTTTTAGCGCTTTTCTTGTGTTCCATTCGACAATTGATATGTAATGATATTTTTCATTTTAAACACAGTATAGAAAAATTTTAACCAAGGACATATACTTCACACGTGGCTTGACACATGCCTGTCTTGAACGTGAGTGATCCAAACACTGAAAATGTTTCAGCAACTCATCGTCAACAAAAGGGAATCCATAGCTCTAAGTAGGTGTAGGGAAGCATGATGCGGTGGTATTGAAAAAAATTAAATGTAATCGATACTAGCTTCAAGCAATTAATATAACTATAGCAGTTTTACTTTGCAGGTATCTGTTTTATACAGAGCGAAATGTGTACAACTTCATTATGATTCCTTTCTTGTGTCAGCTGGAAACAAACGCACTTGTAATTCGCAATAAAAGAAGGCATACACTCTGTGCAAAATTAACATAAGGCGATATCACGTTTCGTTACCAATCCTGTGCATTGACTGAAAAAATGTCAAGTCTAAAAGTTTGTAAGTATTCACATTATTGCGTAATGGAAATGATATATTTAACCGGAAAAGTTATCAGAAGACCAATTTTACTTCTGCTTATTACTTTTCATGGAAATGGAGTTAGTCACGATCGAACTGACTAATGTGAGCAATTTCTCAAATTTAAAATTTAACGTAGAACAGATTGTGTTACTACTAGTACTGCTACTTAATGCGCAAGTACCTACATACTGATTGATAAGTGGTAATGATACCTACTTCTTGTGATAGCACTGTGCGAAACATACTTTTGACAATATTTAGTTTCGCAAATATCGACCTTACGTGATCAGCATAAGCATCGGTATAGCTGCAAAGTAGGTTGGTTAAATTTGAGCGGCCTAGTTTCGTTGTGTCTGAATTTCCATGTCATTTTTCAGTGGTATTTTGTCGGTTCTGCCGGTACCGGGCGCGAGTTATCGATTGCCGCAAAACACGAACATTGTAATGCATACATATCATATGTTTTCATGTCAAAGAGTAACTGATTATGTGAATAAAAACGTATTTCTTACTGAGTCAGAACTAACTCGGTCAGGTATAAAACCAGTGACGATTAAAGCTTCTTCATATAACATAGAACTGAGGGTGAGTGGAAGTTGTAGGTTAAATTATTTTTTTATTATCTTCACCTGTTCCTTATACATTCTAAAATTAAATTATTGAAAAAATATTTTAAACCAATTTAAAAGCAAATTCGAATATCTCCATTTTATACTTGTCTACATATTTTTGTAAGTTAATACTTTGCGTCTGTATTTATGTTACCCTATTTACTGAAACGTACAAGTAGGTAGTTAAATATTTCATCCCTAAAATACGATCCAACCGTTTGGCAATAAAATGTATGGAAGATTTTATTGTATCACTTTTTTTGGTATCTTGTATGCTATTTGCATGTTTAAATACAGCATAACTCAAGACACTCCAGTGAACGCTTCCTGTAGCCTAAATTACCGTTTTAATTGCCATTTTCATTTAGCTCGTCTACACCTGCATTTGAATGTAAAGCAAAAATTCAAATCGAAGAATTGCACGTTCAATAATATGCTTTAATAATTGGGAGCAATTTAAGCTTACCAGAAGATACTATAGTATTTTGATAGTATACTACCACTTAGGAAATGTATTATCAATTAAAAACCTTGTCCTTACAACATCAACAACAACAGTAAAACTATTAACGGCTACTACGCCTAAATTTCCAATATGCGGAATTGCTCGGGAAATAAAGAAGGCACTACCGGCATTTTCTTATCAGTCTCTTATAGTAAAGGTTTTAAGACCATAGTCTATCACGCGGGCCAATTAAGTAGCATACTTCTCACTACTCAGAAAATTTTATATACGTCACAACATCTCTAAGGTGTGCAGGTTTCCTCAGTATGTTTTCCTTAATGCTTGTAGCATGTGATATTAAAATTTTAAGTTATCAAGCTTGTATTTCAATTTAAAGGCCGTAACTGCTGATCCACGCCTATATTAGATGCAATCATCTCAACGTAACTATAATAGCAACGCATGGGTGACTGACCTGTAGTGATTTTTTTTTTGTAGTGGGTCAAATACTAATAATATACTTGCTCTTATACTAACAAGTACTAACTGGACTAATATTACTAACAGTCCCATTACAATACTCACATATTCTCATTAACATCTATTACTAACTGAATTCAAACCAACAGTCCCATTTCTAGTCATATTGGAGGTTGCAGATGTCCCTGGGTGACAGCCGCCACTTATAACTGCTGCCTGCTCGTTTGCTGCTATCTTCACATAAAAAAATCATGTTTCCATACTTCAGTCGTCAGAGTCATCAGTGAGAAAATGCAGGCTCGAGTGTACCTACTTAACATGAATCTTAAGCAAAGCTCTTTGTTAAAATTGTCCATAAGCAGTTTCAAGTTTGAACAGTGACAGCGCTCCGATGGTTCAACACAACCATTGAAATTATTATGGTATTATGGTGTCATAGGCATTCCACAAAATTTTTTTTCTATCGCTTTTTTATTCCAAATCAAGTGTTTAGGTTTGTGTCCTGTTTATTCCTACTACGTATGTTGTGAATGGCTATATAGAATTATGGTAAGTTCTCGAGTAAAATAAAACAATATTCAATAACTAATGTTAATAAAATTATTCATGATTTAGCATTTTACAAAGTAATAGTATTTACAACCAATACGAACTACGTATATGACTACATACATATAAATAAAAATCATTTGACTCCCATTGTTTACATTTAAATGTACATAGAACACTCAAATCAATGTTCATAATATTCGTGGTGATTGATGTAATGACAGAAACAGATACACAATACAAAGGTCGACACAGAAACGCATTACAAAAACATGCAAACAGATCTACGACTAAGCAAATCTCTTGCAATTTTGATTAGAACGTACGCAATGCGGCGTTTCTGGGATTACATCAACCGACGCACGTCCCTCATTAGTGACTAATATTTTTGTTAAACAATTACCGAACAAGATATTTCAAATACACTGCGCCAGTCGTGCACATCTCATACAAGATAACGTGATACTTGCGTCGTACAGATATCTAATAGCACTGAATAATATACCACTGTATTATTTACAATTACATATATTAGACTAATCTTTATGAAAAAAAAAAAAGCTGTATATACTCTTTAAGTTCTTAACGGCCGTAATAAAATTGTTCGCCTAAAATAACATTGTGCCCACTCGTACGTAACTAATGCGTTAACTACACAAGAACGTACGCACGCGTGTACGTCCAGCACGCGACGTGTACACTAAAAGAGACTGAGGTAATTGGTTCTGAAGGTATAACACGGGTAACTCGTCCAATGACTCGCGGTATTTACACAGCACACATCGCGAACGGCCGGAGCGGGAACGAGAGTGTCATGTCAAGTCTGATATAATTTCGCAACAGAAGGTCGGACGCCACTGTGCCAACGACACAGGTGCACACTTCAAACGCTATACCTACATGGAAACATTGCACGTAAAATGGAAGAAACGAAATTGGCGCTCATTACAGCACGCCTGTCTATATACAACGAATAATAATAATAATTAAATAGCCTACTCCGCCCGAAACTTAACGGTAATTATGTAGACAGTTGAGCATATTATCGTACACATATGTACAGCGGTATTTGGTAACGAGTCGTCACGTCCACGCTTAATCCACAGCGGCAGCTGCTTCGTTACGGTCGTAGATAGTTCACGGTGTTAAAAATATATTTTCAACGAAACTTAACATAAATCAGGTCACACAAGTGAAAAGGGATTACATACTGGTTACAAGGAATATACAAGAGCTTCATGTACAATAAAAAAAAAAAAAGAACGAGTCGTCGAGATAGCGGCGGCGTCGAATCCTACACGCGACCGCGCTCACGAGTCGAGGTACGTAATTTTCCGGGCACCGGGTTTAACTCGTCGCAAAATATCTACGATACCATCCTCACGTGCACGCTCACAACACAAGTCAAGGACGCGAGCCGGCGGCCGCACAGCGCCGCGCCGCGCCACGCTGCCGCACGTTGCGCCGCGGCAAACACGCGGCACCGCGCTGCGTCGCGCCGCGTCGTGTCGCACTACGGGCGTCGCGCCGCGTCGTGTCGCACTACGGGCGTCGCGCCGCGTCGTGTCGCATTACGGGCGTCGCGCCGCGTCGTGTCGCATTACGGGCCGCGCGCCGCGTCGCGCCGGCCGTAGCGCGGGCACGCCGAGCCGCGCGTCCAAAATTCACGTAACCGTCGGTCGGCCTTTATACGGATAAAGGTCGGACACGACACGCCAGAACGCGAGCGGAGTCGCACCACTTGGGGCTCTATACGGGCGCGGCCGGTATAGAGCCAGAAGCGGTCCGGTCCGGCCTACTTGATGCGGTTGAGCACTAGGTCGGTGGTGAGCGCGAGGCCGTGCTGGTAGGGCGAGCGCGCCAGCTGCAGCGCCAGACGCGCCGCCTCCAGCCCGTGCTTGCGCGCCAGGAAGCGCGTCTGCTCCAGGCCGCGCGACTTGTGCACCAGCTCGAACGCCTTCTGCACGTCGCCCGCCTCTTGGAACCGCCTCATTATCATGGGGTTCAGCTCCGGGTACTGCAGAATTCAACACCTACTTATACTTAACTGCTTTAACTTTCGTGAAATTATTTACGTAACTATTATACTAGTCAATAATGGAAGTAAATTGTTTTTCGATTTTTTTACGAAAATTACTAGCTAAAGAATAAAAAATTTATCTCATGGCAGCAACACATAAACGTATGCTTGTATTGGGCTTTTTTGCCGTTTTTAAAAACGACATGCGACATTTGTTGTGTACGAATATTCATAAATAAATCACCTTTTCACAAGCAAAGAGCACTGGCGCCGTGGCCAGTCCCAGGCGCAGGTCTGCGGCGGTGGGCTTGCCCATGGCCTGCGCCGACGACACGAAGTCCAGCAGGTCGTCCACCAGCTGGAACGACAGTCCCAGGTTGCGGCCGTACTGGAACGCCAGCTCGCATGTGCTCTCGTCTGCGCCGCTCAGTAGCGCCACCTGCGATAAAAACACGAATAATTACTAAAACTTTATTTTGTTTCTATTTACATTTAAATAATAATAGTAATAATAATAATTCAATATTACTCTAATATATGTTTCATATTCCCACAGCGAACGCTAAATCCAATGAACGACGCTTTTAGATAAATGGTCGATAAATTTGAAAAACCACAAACGTGGTAGAGTTGTGTACCTATAGGTAGCTTTTTCCTTGAAACAAGACCATCACAAAACTTGATATCATTCGTTACGCTAATAATCTGAGTTATAATGATGGGTTACACACCACACCACAGGTGATTGTCCTGTAACGATTTTTTTTTAGGTGCACATAAAACTTGTTTCTTAACAAACTGTTCGAATCGCTCAGAATAGCTTATTGCTCACGCAGGAAACGGGCACTGTTGTGCAGGGAAACCGAATGAAAATGCGAGAAAACTGTGAGAAAACCGAAAACCGTGTATTCGCAAGCGAAATCTCCAACTGACTACATTTATTCACAAAAAAATAATACATACACCGTACTATTAATGGTTATAACAGTGGCCA
>DWEM01002933.1:0-11361 GCA_018245935.1 Agara belti belti | reverse complement strand
ATCGGTCAAGCCGTTTCGGAGGAGTATGGCAACGAAAACTGTGACACGAGAATTTTATATATTAGATTTTTATTACGCGCAGACACAGAACAAACAAATGTGCTGCACACACAAATGTTTGTCCTGAGCGGGAATCGAACCCACGACCTCCAGTTTTGCAATGGGGGTCTCCAACCACTGTATGAGTACCTTGACAGTGAAGGGCGATCCCTCGACGTGGTGGTCGGCGAACTTCAGGTTGATGATGTAGTAGCCGGGCTCCGTGGGCTTGTAGCTGATGGCCAGCACGCCATCCTTGCTGTCCGCGCACTGAATCTCCGCTTTACTTGGACCTGGCATCATGACAATTAGTCAAACGGTCACGTATAACTCTTCAAAGCTTATATTGTTTAGTGACCTTAAAAAGAATAGAAACCAACAATATCATAAACAAGAGCTGAACACACAAACTTTATGTAATTCAGAGAGTTTCATTTGTTTGTCTATATTTTATATACTTTGTTATCAATAAAACAACTGTAAACCATAGGAAATGTATTGACAATTTTCATTATTTATTTGATAATTCACAATTTAACACACTTGTTTGAAAATCATTAAATTATAGATACTTAGCACATTACATTCCAATTTTCGCAACAATATAAAGCTGTTAAATCTATAGTCTTATGTACATGAAGAATGAAATGCAATCGCATATTTATAAAAAAAATCATTGACTCTGTTTATAATGGAAATGGCTCGTTACCTTCAATGGACAGCGACAAACCACCATAGCCAGCGTTCCTCGTGTCCACGGTGAAGGTATTCTCGCTCTGGGTCTTACCCTCTTTCAGAGCGTTGCCACCAGTCTGAAAATATTATTTCATTTTATTTAATAAGCACAACTCCAAAATACAGTCTGAAAATGTTACAAGTAGACATATGTTATAAGTAGTATTATTCCCAGATATGGAAAGTAAGAAAAGAAAGAATAAAATAAAAAAGAATAAACAAAGAAAAGAAGAAAAAATTACAGGCGACTTTAAAAAAACGAGTATGGCTGGAAAGGGTACACACAGCGCCTGTAAAAAACAACTGGAAACAAATTTTGCCTTTTGTATGATATTTGTTTTAATATTAACGTAATTTGAAGCGCTAGTTCCTCTGCAGCTGGTCTCGATTCTTACCTTAACCTTCTTAGCGTCGCCGACCTCTTGATCAAGGACGGTAATGTTGAAGGGCGAGTTCTGAATGTGGACACCCATCTTCTTCACTGAGACGATGTGTTGGCCAGCCTCGCGGGGGGTGAAGCTGATGCCGATGTTGCCGGACGGAAGCTTCTTAAGGAAACAGGGTTCTTCTAAGCCGGATGGTGCCTGGAATGTAAGTAATTGATGATAACTTTTTTTGTTATATTATAATTCAGCCAGTAAGTGGTCACCGTCGCCTATGGACACTTGTAACATCCGAGAAGCCTCCAGTGCGTTACCGGCCTTCGAGGAGAGCTCGTTTTGCGCCTTTCTTGAAGAGCCCCATGCTATAGCGCCCCGGGAATACCTCAAAAGGAAGCACCTTCTTCCTAACATGAAGGGCTCCTAGAGATAGTTCCATCAAAAGAAGCAAGAATGAAGCAGTTAAAGACATGATCCGTTAATCAAGAGTTGGGATGGATTTATTACCTGAATAGATGCGTTAAGGCTGCGAATGTCACCATCGTTGACTTTGCCTGGAAGGGTAACCTCGCTGCAGCTGCCCACAGAGATCTGATTCCTCTTGCGACCTTCGCCTGTAACCTGCAAAATAAAACAAATACAGATAACTGTTAGATTCTTACAATGATAATCTAGAAAGTCTTAAATATACTTTGAAATCAAAATTTACGGGAACTTTAAAATGGCTAGAACTAAGATTTCGTGACCATTTTCAATACAAAGGAAGTGACTAAGGGTTACATAATTTTTTCTTGTATCTCCAATATCTCACCTTAGCCAAGAAGGGCGAGCCTTTGATATGCTTGTCGCCGAACCTCACGGATATCTTGTACTCGCCAGGAGCCGTGGGCAAGTACGAGACAGCAACAGTACCGTCTTTGTTGTCATGGCACGTGATCTGTGGAGTGAAGATTAAAATGCACTCGTAATCCAGCCTTTCTAAAACCCCGGCAATGGTGAGGAATTTAATACTTAAACATTGTTCTCATTTTTAAATTTTTTGGTTTTACGTTTTTGGTTTTCACATTTTTTAAACTTTACATTTTTTGTTTTTACATTTTTTAATCTTTACATTTTTTTGTTTTACAGAAGTAAGATTATTATTACTCTTTAAATGATTAATAAGAAAAGCTCCATCACGGTGCATGCAGTGGTAACCTTTAATTAAGGCATCATTTTCTTTCAACATTTCGTGTGTGATATCAGTTTTGAAAAATATGTCTTGTTGGTAACCCTTAATAAATAAAAATAAAAAAATCTTGACCACATTTGGAGCGATTTCCAAAGCAAGACAAAAAAACAAATAATTGTGACATGCATGGAAATAAAATGACCTTTCAATAACACGCTATAATTATTTCACAAACCTCAGCTTTGCTGGGACCCTCAACCGCCATGGACAGCCCACCTGCTCCCGCGCCCTTGGTGCTAATGGTGAACTGGCTGGGCTCACCACTCACACCACTCACAAGACCAGGACCGTACGCAGTCACGTAACCGGACGAGATGGAATCAACGTGGAACTTGTACGGGGAGCCTGGAAAAGGTTAGTTTGAATATCATCGACTGCTCTCGTGCTTAGGTTAGAGACGCTGGATGCAGAACCGGAGATCGTGAGTTGGATTCCCACCCAGGACAAACATTTGTGTGATGACCACATTCGATTGTTCTGTTTGGTCGTAATAAAAATATCTATATATGTAATTATAACATCCTATGTACATATGTTTAGTAGCTGTCCGGCTACCATAACTCCGGCATTCAATTGCCTAATTTGGAATCGGACAGCCGCGTGTGGAATTGTCCCCTGTTAAAGGAACTTAAAATTCCAAAATTACATTAGCTTACCTTGAACATGTTCGCCGTTGTATTTAACATAGAGCTCGTGAACTCCTTCTTCGCGAGGCTCATATTTGATGCTGACGGTGCCATCCCTGTTGTCCTCGATCAGTGGACGGTCTGAATGGCCGCTCGGCATCTTTACTTCAGCTGGAAGAGATACAACAAATCTATGAGATCAATTCCGAGAAATTTTGTACTGATCGAGACTGGTGATCCAACTTTGATGTATTCTTATATTCAAACGCTTTTATTCATCCTACAATCCTATAATCTGATGGAGTGTAAACATTAAATGAGATATACATTAGGGTGAGAGAATCAGGAACTTATTGCCTTCCCCTTTCGTTTTAGACGTATCATTATTATTAAACATTTCGATTGCAAGTAACGCGATTGCTTCATTAAAATAATCCAGCTAAATTAAATTAACAACTACACATTTTAGTCTTTTTAAATTACCTATCTTAATATTCGTGAACTTATGTATAGTATCCTAAATCTCATCATCATTATCATGGGATACGACGTCAATTGCGTAAATATTAACCTCTGTCGCTGTACAAACCTTTTCTCGTGTCAATGTGGTAGATATTCACGAAGTTCAACGGTGTAAACTCGTAACCGCTGCCAGTTTTGTTGAATGTGATCTTATGCCCGCAAGAGAACACTATCGGTGTCTCCTGTTTATCTATCTCTGATACCGAGAAGTATTTCTTTGTGTTGTCAATGTACAGTTGAGACACGTCGTTCCAATTGATCTCCTTATCGTTGACCCCAACGATAGAATTCCACAGACCACTCATAAAAGCCATTTATCTCACCTCTCTGCTCTTCAAATCATAAATGTTTATTTGTTTGTGTTCTGTGCAGTGTTGCTCCTATATGTATGTCATTTTTCTCTCCTAAGCACTTGGACAGCCTAAAGTTTGATTATTGCCTGGTCGTTTGATTCTTTTGTGCGTTTAAACTGATATTGGTAACGCAATTTGTTAAATGTATCGCATCCTTTAGATATACTATCGTCTGTATAACTATATTAAGTGTTGTTATAGTATCGATTCCCATAATAATTTAGATCTATGTAACTCGTCATATAAAGAAACGGTATACCGCGATGAGCAGATCAGTGTTGGATATAATAACGCATTATTAACGTCACATGACGTAATAAAATTCCTAATTCAAGTTTATATTACTGCACCTGTGGCAGCATAACTCAAAAACCGCGCTAAAACGTTTTTAAAAACGTCAAAATATATTTAAATTTACGTTGGAGCGTTCCAATTCGACGCTTTGGAATTCGTTTAGTGCCTACATGCCTATTACGTTTCATTGACGTCACCGAAAACCAAGATGGCTGCCCATCGCGACAAGATAACGTTATCCGGCCGCGAAATATAAAATGTGCTGTTTATGCGATAGTTTTGACATTAACAAAAATAATAAAAATACTTGGCATCCTTGCGTGGCACGATCCTAAATTAAACCCTATCATCAACGTATAACGCACGTCACCAGGGTGCCCAAGGCTTATTTTAAACTCGGGACGCAACCATATAACGTCAGATTTACTGCGCGAAACGAAAATGTCAGGAGACCGAAGAAAATTGCCTTCTTAAAGAAACGAAAAAAAATATTATCGCATTTCCTACGTAAATTATTGTATCAATTGTAGCGTTTGTAACAGGTTTTTAATAACCAAAATTCAGGACATTGATAATGTGATTTCATCAATTGGCATGTTAAGGGTAATTAACATTTTGACATATATGTTTATAGCGATTATTAAACAGAGAGAATAATTAATTCGCTCTGGTTCAAAGTCCATACTCCAATCGGCATGGTCGCCCTAGCAATTCGGTATCGCGTCGTGTTTGCGAACATATTTATTGGTGTCGACCGTCCACTGACAATTTGACGGTCCCCGACCGTCAGCAGGTTCCACCCAAGCTTTTTCTACCAATAATTGACGACATGTTTAATATTTATCTAATAGAAGAACATGATTTTTCCTATCTCATAATTATCATATAATAAAATTGAAAAAAAACAAAACATGCTTCGTTCTGTTCTCGCGTATAGTTGAATGAACCTTTGTTTTTTGATATAACGACGCTATTTGCACCTAGCACTGTATTATATTGTTGTCGCTACTAATGATTGATGTAGGAATTAAATATTTAAAGTTGTTTTGAAGGAGTCGCAGCGATTTTTCAAGGTGATTGAACTGTCCAAGGTTCTATTGCCGGAGTATGGTTATTTTTACGCCACTTAGGCATCGGTGCAAACCAAAATTATAGTGTCAGCTCAGTCGCGAGGGACACGATTTGAGACTGATTTAAGCAAGCGCTTATTGTACATTTCACTGTTGGATATGATTGTTGCCGAGAGAAAAATTAAATCAATAGATCTATAAAGATATGTCGTGACTGATTGACTGATTCATCATGGCAGAGCCTGAACTATTGAAGCTAGCAATACGAAATTTGGAAAGGTGGTTCTTTTTATGCCGTAGCCATCCACTAAGGAACCGGGTTAAATAGGGATTAAAAATGTATCTAACGCTCCGCGTATTTTGAAACGACCACAATGAAAATGATATTTAGCTTTTTGGTTAGAAATTAAGAGTTTCCGCGTTTGAGGAAAATAAACCTTGCAAGAGGTTTAACTGAGAGATGAAAATCTGTTTAAAAATCCGCAGATTTTGTAACAATCATTATAAAAATAATTCAGTATTGAACTTTTTGATTCAAATTGAAGGCTTCAATCGGTGATTTTACATGTAAGTACATGCAAGCGACATTTTTTCAAGACAAGATGATTTTTTTATTTTACATGTAAGCGACATATTTTTAAGCTTCCGCGCGGTCAATGTTACTGGCAACAGCCAAAGTAAAGCATAGGTTTCAAATAAAAAAAAATGTGTCATGATTTATTTAACTATCCAAAGCGTAAATAAAATTATCGTGATGAACAACATTATCGGAGCCATACTATCAATCTCGCGTGCTTTCATAGGCATGCTTCCAAGGTGTAATTATGGCGAGCGTCAGTCACGTTGTGCCAAATGTCGAAACGGTTTAATTGGAAGACATTATTTCATATTTTAAACTGAAATTCAACGGTTATTTACAGTTCAGTTTTCTCGGTAATCCGGCAAACACCTGTCGCGTTAACGCAATCGTATTGAAATATTGAATAACATTTTCTATAAACCAGCGTTTCTATATAGTTTCTAGTATACAATGTATATTATACTAGCTTTTGCCTGCGACTTCGTTCGCGTGGAATAGTACCTTTGGGCAGCATTTTAATTTCCTAGGATACTGTTATTGCAAATAATACAGATACAAACTGCTCCACGCGGTCGAAGTCGCGGGCTAAAGCTTGTAATCAATATACCCTATATTGATCAGTGATCATGTAGCATTCAAGTGGTGAAAGAATTTTTGAAATCGGTTTCAGTAGTTTTTGGGCCTATTCGTTACATATACACACACACACACCCACACACAAATCTTTCCTCTTTATAATATTAGTATAGAAAACGTCTATAACAACATAAAATAATTTATAACAACAAAATTGTGTAGGTATTATTTTTAATCTAAGCACAAGGTTAATTATTCGATGTCTTACGTATAATATCGTCGTACTGAAATGATTTCATACTTGTGTTTATTTTGATATTCAGGGTCAAAAAGATAATTAAATTACTATTAATATATTCGTGTATGCATGTTCTTATATATACGTTTTGATTTCGTATAAAATAATTCTGTATAAAATAAAAAATCTCACTCGAGTTGTCGTGTCATGATCTCCGTCTACGTAATATATTCGATACCCTAAATTTAAATCATAATAGGGAGATACAGAAGGCCCAACGTAGGCAATACTCGTAGCTCTACCTGAAATCAAAGGAGACTTCAGAATAACTGTGAAGGTAAAATGATGTCCAATCTTGGTTGCACAACGATTTAATGAAAAAATATTTATTGATTAAGCTTTCACATACTAACCGAGATCGTTGGGATCATAGAAAACTTCAAACTCATCGTAATGAGTGTGACCGAAGAATTGCGCAGTGATTGTGGATTCGTAACGGTTCACGATTGCGTAATAATTTCTACTCCAAACTTTGAGACAATCCGAATGACCGGGCGGGATGTGACCGATTATATGAACCTTTTCACCGCTAAATTCTGCTGATTGCAGCTCATAAATTAACCACTGGAGTTCGGTAGCAGGATCTGTGCTGTTCAATAAGAGCCACCTGAAAAACAATACAACATGTACGATATAGGTACGTCGCGAAGAATGTAAATATACGCTGATAAAAGGCAATTACAAAATGTCATGTTTACATAAACAAGTTTTTTTTTTTTTTTATAGTTTAGCCCAGCAGGCTTATCATCATTACAAGTCATCAACCCTTACGATAGTATAAACATATGTAAACCAAACCGGTCTCGATTAATTCTAATGAAGAAATATATTACTTTAGAAACAGTCATTGTCTCAATGGAGTAAGCAAAATAAAAATATGCATATTTATTTAAATTTTTTTATTTTTTAAGTAACAAATATGAAAACTAAAATTTTTAGTAGACTAGATATGCAATAGGTCATAACACTGGAGTCCTATTTACTAAATATAGTAGATATAAAAAACAAAAACATAATTATGGATGCAATCGGAGCAGTAATACAAAAATCTACAGTATTGGAGGACTGTGGCATTTATGACAATAGTAGGAGCTTAGAAATAATATAGCTTATAGCGAAAAAAAAAGATTGTACTTAAACGAGATTTATATATTACTATGCATTTAGTATTAGCGCGTTAGTGTATTAATACAGGGTTATGATTTTTTACATGTTGTGATTACGATTATTTATCCATGTCATTAACTGGAAGTAAACGCGCGATTATTATGAGGAACATACTATTAGATATGTTATTATTGCCTTCTTTTGCATAAAGAGAATCTAATGTTGTTTATACAAATGAAATATTTAATCTCAATGCATATTTGTCGAAATGAATCACCCTCGGAAATGGTTTACACAAACAAGTGATTGGCACTAAAAGTGCATAGGTAGTCGCGAAAAATGTTTCGTCATAAAAAAAAATACGTTACCAGTTCTTATTGTTGCAGTAGTTCATGTTTAGTGATACTATTCGAAAGCCCGGGCGCACTAACACGGAGTAGAACGCGCCGCGGCGCACCGTGTGCGACACGCCCGCGGGCAGCCAGCGTCTCCATTGCGCGTCTAACTCGTTGTAAAGCCACGCAATGTTCGATTCCCTTGAAGATATATACGGTGGCGGAAAGCTGGAAAAAATATTTAACACACGACTTTACTAATTATTACTTTTTAAAGAAATGTTTGCACCAGAGATGTGTAGTTTGGTTTTGTAATAAAACCGATAGTTACGCTATTATTAATCAAAATTGACAAGAAACTCTATTATTAATCAAGATATATTTAAATTAATTTTATAGTTTTAGCTTTCATAATTAGGTACATCAAGCATAATATTAGTTTGTTTCGGAATTGACCTTTACCTGTTCACCGGAGACGACTCATGATTGCCTAGGGCAGGAAATATAGGAACACCTGGGAACATGTCCGACATTTGCGCGACTGTTTCCTGAAGAACTTTTAAATTTTCTTCTTTAGTCTGATTCCACACATCGTGCGGCGGCAAATCACCTGTCCATAAAATATAGTCTATGTCCTGAAATGATATTCAGATTCAGATACTTTTAATAGCAGATTCCATAAATTACTAGAAGGCTGTTTTCCATATTTATAATCACGGAGAGATGAATCTGATATGTAATTGTATAGGCACATGCGATTATAATCATAGCCTATTAAACATAAGAGTGACTAAATGAAAAATGTGAAAAAATAAGAATGACTAAATATACACGAACAAATTTTTTAAAAAATGAATCGATATAAATAAAGGTATTGAAGCTTGCAATTAAATACAAACAGTGTGCGTGTCGGCTATGTGCTTCAACATGTGGTCGATGGTGCGCTTCGGAGTGTCGCACTTGCGGTAATCTCCCCATCGGCCCGCGCCGCCGCCGGGCGTCAAGGCCGGCCCGCTCGAAGCGCGACAGCATAAGGGTTCATTGCACTCGGCATTTGCGCCTGGATCGGAATTTATTACTATTATTATTTGCAATCCTTTAAAAAACTACTTTCATTTGGACTGTTCGATTGGAATGAAGACTTACATATGCTCAATATCAAGGAAATACATATTGAAGGACCTACATAAATAAGCAGCATGGCCAATACCTACTATATAAGAAGTAATTTATTAATAATGACGGATGAAATTTTTCGTACACTGTTCATTGATTTTGTACGGTCCTTCGATAATATTTCATATACAATTTAGTGAACTGACAATGCCAATAAGAAAATGTGTTTTGTTAATCAATGTCCGAACGTCATAAATATTTCTCTTACCTTCCGCATAATAAGGATCAAAGTGCGTATCAGAGATTTGCAAAACTTTAAACGTTGGAGCCTTATCAACTGGCATATCCAGGGATTCCACTGATGGTTTTGGTACTGGAGGGAAGGACACTTCCCATTCGTGATATGGGTTATAGACATCACCGCAAGCGTCGCCTATGACAAAACTACATATCTCGTTGGGACCAATTGTGACGCGTTTTAATACGTATACAACCTCGCTCTGGAATGGTAAATATTATTCAACTTTAATTTAGTATAAGTACTATGATTGTCGGAAAAAATGTTTACATCTATTTAACTGAAGTCTCACCCCAAACAGTCTAGTTATACCCTCGCACACTCGAGCGGATTGGATGTTCAACGAAACGCAAAACTGATATATCATTTTGTTGATTTCTTCGTTGTTTTTACCAAGCTTTATATAATGTTGCAAAAGTCCAGCGCCAGCTTTGCAAGCCGTACATGAAACTTTAGACATGACGGAATGTTCGACTTCATAGTAAACTTGTTTTAAATTTAGCAGCTTTAAAGCTTTTTCAACAAATAAAGGTAAATTCGTGCTTTTATCAGTATCCCATAATAGTCTAGAGTAGTTTCGTTTTAGAGCAGCCATATGAATGATGAGCTCTGTTTCGTTCGCCGTTGGTGGCAATATGTGACTGTGATTTGATGGCGTGAAGAACGGCTCATCGTTTCGGGGTGTATTTGTCCAATTCCAAGTATCCATTGGCTGTTTCCATTTTATTACAGGCCTATAACTTCGTCCAGATTGTTGAAAGAAAATAGGATTACCTAAAAAATATTAAATTTTATTGTCTGATTTAATAATGTAAGTCGTATACTAATCATATTTATTTATTCCATGCAAAACTTACCGTAAATCATAAAAATTGTGAGGTTGGCTACTACGAGTCGGAGTAACCATGATATTCTTAAAATCATAGCTGAGAAGAGTGTAATAGATTAATCTGAAACAAAGGATACTACTTGTCAAAGGATACTGGAAAGGATACTAATCATTACCTTGTGGAAAAATCCCGATTGGAATCCTTACATCCGTTAACAATAATTTAAAAAGTATTGGCATGAGTTTCTTGTAACGCATACATACATAAGAATGGAAAAAATTAACATTCTCAAGTTACGTACTTTTCCAGTCAAGTCACTTCGATCTTCGAATAGCTAACATTTTCTGTTTGTTGATTAAATCCAATAAAATGATATAAAATATCGTTTAAATTTGATCCTCGATGATGTACATTTTAAATTGAATCCCCACTAATATTATAAATGTGAAAGTGATTGTCTGTTTGTTACCTTTTGCAGATTAACAACATTGAACCGGTTTTGAGTGAAATTTTATTTTATAAAAAAAAAATTGATGCGTTTCGTATTTATTACTTTGAAATAGAAACTATTGAATGTACTTTGCTATTCATAAAAAAGTAGGTAAGTACTAACTTTTACTTACATCGAACGGAGGTAGGCGGGTAATGGCTAATCTATTATTAAAAATGTACTGATAATTTTACATTATGTACTGTCCATATTTACTTTTCATTGTCTAATTTTTTTATTTTATATAAAATAAAATTGGTGCAAATATATGAATTACCACTCCCAGGAGATAATAATGCAAAAATAATTGGACCTTAATATAAAGTTAAAACCACCGCCGTTGCTGTAATAGTGCTAAAATTATTTATGTTTGAATTATAATTTTATCATAAACTAGCTGACCCGCGAACTTCGTACCGCCTAAGAAACAATGTTAAGGGTGGACAACCCTTATCACTAAGGGGTATGAAAAATAGATGTT
>DWEM01002932.1:0-11362 GCA_018245935.1 Agara belti belti | reverse complement strand
CTGGTGAAATGTGGGGGTGTACTACACTCCTCTGCCTACCCCTTCGGGGAATACAGGCGTGATGTTACGTTTTATGTCAATTGAATGTTGATCGAAAATACCATAAGCACGTAGTTTTTTGTTGCCAAAATCGTTTCCAATATAGCTCTCACTGTTCCCAGCAATTGCCGTTGCATCTACTAATGTGACAAGAACTTCACGTTTAATTAACGTCTAGAAGAGAAACCGAAACCAAGGTGGTTTGGTTCAGATCAACTAACCGACGCACAAACGTACGTTACGTTATACATACATACATTAACATGTAGGAAGAGGTTAAAATGTCAAGGAGGTACTTAACGCGTAATGTGGAGAGGTAGGTATAGCGTGACAATTTAAATTGAATTACACTTAACAGTAATCGATGAAACCGAGCTTAGAATTTTCAATTCTTAAGCATTTCAGTCGAATATTCATTAAAAAATAATTACAGATTACGTAGAAAGAAAATGTACAATAATCGAAAATAAGCTTGTAACCACTTTTATGTTGTTAAAAATATAATTTCGGTAGCGTAATTTCATTGGAATGTTGACTAAGCTGAGATTTATATGTATTATATCGGAACATTGACCGCGACACCCCGAGTTGATATCTGCAACAATAATTACAAATAAACACAATGTCGCGGGCGGGCATGGTGCCGTCGCCGACGCGTTCTCGATTCATTTCAAAATCATCTAATATTATTATTCCCCGCTGTACAATACTGTTGTGTTGGCTGTCTGCTTATAACATGCTGTGACGTATGCTCGCTGGGAATCATATAATCGTACAGCTGAAGTTTTAACTGACCTCTTGGACGAGTGGTTAGAACCCCTGACAGTGAAACCGGCGGTCGTGGGTTCGACTTCCACCCGGGACAAATATTTGTGTGATGAGCACGCTCGTTTGTTCTATGTATGTGTATTACACAGTATGTACCTAAACATGTAGTTCATCAACTGTCTCATCGCCATAATAAAGGCTCCGCCTAATTTGAGATCAGATCAGATCTCATCGCTGAGCCTAACCCTCGCAAAAGCTAAAGCTTGCTCCACTACGCTGTTCGAGTGCGGACATCGGCAGCTTTTTGAATTGAAAGGAAGCCTTTAACTATATTTAAGGACACTTGCATTCGCCCGCTGCGAGTGTCGCTTAGCTCTGGGGACGCCAGCGCCAGCACTACGAGCGCTTCATTATACAGTTGACGTTTAATAAATTCCAGAAAAAAGAAATCGATATCTTGAAAACTCGAAATGATTTTTAATTTCCATTTAATCGAATTCGGAGTGAAAACGGTTTATATGTTATCGAGTATATAAAATTTTATGTTCCACATGATTATGCACGTCGTCATAGAAAGCGCGGTTTGTCAAAAATGTTTTCGTTTTGCATGGAATTTGTATATCTAGTGATCTTTTCGAATACACTTTCGCTACTTAGGTTTCGGAGTGATTAGCGGCCGAGCTTTTTATAACATCTCAAACCTTGCAACATCAATTCGTTCGACACGAACACAAATCGTTTAATTCTTTACAAGTTACATACACTTGATGAATTTCATACGTTTTCCGCTCTCTGTTAAAACAAAACATTGTCATGTTCAGTGAGCACACGAAGGACTTACCGACGACGATCAATAAGTTAAATATGTAATTGTAAAACATACGGTTTTAATGTCGGTATACCTTAACACCCCTAAGCGGGCGACATAGAATCATAGACCGTTTCGAGATGTATTTTTCCACAAAACGCTCGATTTGACCTTTCTCTCGATCTCAAATCTGATTATGCTTCCTTAGCTTATTACCCTACGACATAAAATTTTGGAATTTGTGTAGGCAAGGCACGGCTAGTGAAAAACAATCCAACAAAGATGGCTTATGAGTTCGCTCACATTGTTACTAATTATATGATGTATGCTATTACAATTAGTGCAGAAACAAAATAAGATGATACATAAAAGTTCATTGCACTCGAGTCGCATAGCGTGTATGTACTGCGGTATTACATTACGGATGGTACGCAAACATAGTGCGCGGGAGCGGCCGCCAAGGTCGCGCCACAAACACGCCAAGTGCCATTCCATTGAGCTACTGTAGTGTAGGCACACTCCGCTGTGTTATTATTGATATACTTACTGTTTGTTCGTTACTTACCGGCGTACCGTACGGGTCTAATCAGTATTGTACATTTCTGGTTCCGAGTTAAATAAAGTTGTGCTACTTTATAATGTACCTATAGTTTATAATGACCCATACAATTTTTTTACTTTACTATGTTACGGTTCGACTCCGACGGCCCGCCACGAAATTGATAACAGACGGCAGGAAAACTCTGTGATATAAATGTTCCCAAAATGTTTATTATTGTTTATTTTTTCGTCCAGTTCGTCGCCTCTGTTTAATTAGCAGATCTAATGCGACCCGTTCGGTCATGGGCGTGGTATGTGGGAGCCATTTGGCTCAGTGGCTGAGTGTTTGTCGGCGAAGCGAGAGCTAAGTGTTGGACTGTTTGCGCGACGAAAGGCTCTCGTCTTGTATTTGAGTTCTCAACGACTATTTTCTAATCTTGCTTTCGGACATTTCGATAATAACGATCGGCACGGTTCCAGTGGGCGAAACCTTCCGTATGTTGGCTGGACAACCGATAAACCTTCATATATATCCCTGTATAAATAGTTATATGGTCATATTTAGATTCACAGAGAATAAGAATCGAATTCATAACCTAGGACACGGCGACCGGGAGCACCGATCACTCGGCCATCAAACCGGTGATAAATAACAACAATTTCTTTCCAATAACACATATTTCAAAGGTAAAAGTGACAGCGCAGTTGGTTGCTTTCGCATGTTTTGCAAAATGTTACAAAGTTTTTCAAAGTTTTATCCACATACAATCTAATAAAATTGTCTCAAATTAAACCTTAACACAAATAAAGGAAGCACAGTCACGGTCAGAGCGGCACAGTAATTGTGGAGTTTTTAACGAGAATATCCTCCTTTAATTGTGATGTCGTTCGTCTGTCGTGATAGGTCAGTTATATTTTTGCACGGTAACACTTTATTGGAACGGCACGCCACGTCATACACGAATTGCCTTCAATTGCCATACGTAGCGGTAAAACGTGTCTATGTAGCGTTGCTTCGCCGTTATATTGTTTTTAGTGACGCTGCGGTACCGGCCGTCACCATCGGACGCGGCGACTCAACGACGACAAGTATGAACGCCGTGCCAGTGTAGAAGTGTATATAAAGGTGTCGTGCGTCTGTGAGTCGGGAGCGCGCGTGATCCCGCGGGCGCGCCGCGTGAGCCGCGTCGCACCGAATATAAACATTCCGTTATCGCGGCGTACGTCGCGCGCTTATTACTTGCCTTTTATCCGATTTCATGAGTTAATCTCGACACTACGCTCCGAGTATATGGATACTACTGAACAATAAGTATTGCAAATTATTGTCGTTCTGTCAATTTTAAT
This sequence comes from Agara belti belti, assembly GCA_018245935.1. Classification (NCBI taxonomy): domain Eukaryota; kingdom Metazoa; phylum Arthropoda; class Insecta; order Lepidoptera; family Hesperiidae; genus Agara; species Agara belti. Next base: position 7,860 of record DWEM01002932.1, on the reverse strand, counting down.
ATAGCGCAAATATGTAATATACGAGCGGTGAATTCTTCCAGTCTACCTGTTGAATAATGTCACGAAATAATAATCATATAGAAAAAAGGTCATACCCGCAATAGCTCTGATTATTGAGTTTAGGAGGGCTCCTTAACGGTGATACGTTCATTCTTTTATAATGATCAAACCAAACTTTCTTAATAAAAGCGTACTAGGGTGATACAAATTATTTTATATGTTGTAAAAAAGTTAGGAAGTCCTCAAAGAAAAGAATACAAAGTTCACTCACGATCATTAATAATTTACATAAAAAATGACGTTTCAATGTCAAATTATTTGAGATCTGCATGTTGCATGAAACAAAAATGAAACCTCAAAAGTTTCACCAATATAAAACTTACATTTGATGAGTCACCCATGTCATATCCACACTACCCGAGCCGAGAGATGATTGAAAGTAAGAAGCGATCAGATTAAGCCGCGGCCGGCGCTCGACAAAACGACAAAAAGCGTCGACGACACTCCTGTCGTGACCTCGTTCTCTGGACCTCGACACGAGAGGGTTTCTCCTCAAACGGCGCTTAGAGAGCATGATATACGACCGGGGAACTTGCGTTTTAACAAACTATGAAGTGAACTTATCGCTATGTGCCTCGACCTGGACTATGCTTAAGAAGTTTGATATGTAATCAAAATACAATATTTTATAGAATATGGTAATGCGAATGGCAAACGAATGGCAAACGCAAATAAGAATGGAACTGCTAGTGTTAATTAGTATGTTAGGAATAGGTTCATAAGGATATTAGTGGACTCGTACTTTTGGTAACAGTAGAAACAGTACTTTTAGTAACATTAGTCTAGTATCCAGTTGGTACTGTATATTACTATTAGTGCAGTTATTATTAGCTATCCAGATACCAACAGCGGGGTCTTTCAATATCTGATAAAGAACCGAAACTTCTGCATTAGATGTATTTTGAAACAGCACAACTCTCAGTTCAAAGTTACAACTCGTCCAATTTTACGTCTCACCAACAAAAGCGTGTTACAAGTTGGCACCCAATTCGAACGCGTACCGTGCTGTGTTGGCAAAGTTTAAACAGTATTTCGATAATTCATTCACGACGGCTACAAAGCGTGCAGCGGCCGCCTCACACGTCCGCGCCGCTCGCACCAAACACTGCTGCGCTTTGTGACGCCGTCGGCCACATAGATTAAGCACCCGTCCAAGCCAGTTACACAACAAACGTTGCTTCTGCAGCGTGGTGCGTGGTGAACCATGCGCCTGCCCTACCGAAGAAGTTGCAGAAAGATCTATTGCGAGTAATAAGACGAGCTGCCGACCAAATTGTCTGAACCGAAAACCAAAACACTTTCACTGAACATTTTTGTACCGTCTTCGACGTGATTTAATTTCAGATCACTTGATTCGTAATGTTTTACACATTTAAGCAACGCACGTCGCGCTCCGTACTTCACGAATGACCGCTGCTGGTAAAATTGCATTTTTACGATTCTAAGGATATGCGACGCAGTCGGTACTGCTCGTTGTCATCGATTAATAATTTCTAAGCATCGTCGGCAGCATAAAGTTGGTGAAACGGGTTAGCCACGAATCAAATTTCATCGATCGCCATGAAAGCAGTTGTTTAAAATTTTTCACAATGTCTTCTTTTATGGCTAAATTTACTCACTGGTTAACGGGAGATTACATTTTAAGATACTAATAAAATGCATAAGGCCAGTAATGTCGCATGTCTCGTCTGCCGCTAGCTAGTCTACCAGTGGACAGTTGACATCACATCGAGAGACAAAGAATGTTTAATTAGCCGTGTGTCTACAGCGGTGTTGACTCTAGCGCCTACCGGCCGATGCTTCTCGGAACACTTGGCGGTGCCCGCCTTATTAGTTTTGACTCTACTCGTTACATTCCTATTATTTAATGTCACAATTCCGGGCAGAAGCGTATACCGATACCCAAAATCAACAACATCAGTTTTACTACTTCGATCTCTCATGCGAACCAACAAATGGCTTCAAGTAGCGTTTATACATTGTGAACTGAAGTGTAAACTGGAAAAATTATTTTAATAAACAAAAGTCACAAATCTTAAGAAGCAGAGTCTCATAGTCACGTGCTTGAAATTAAAAATAGCTGAACTCGTATTGTGAAGGATGAGGAATGAAGAGAAGAGTGCCGAATGAAGAGAAATATGTAATTATAGTAATGTGTGAAACAAGAAGTATCACAAATTAAATTTAGTACTTGAATTACATTATTATATTTACATACAGAATTCAATTAATATAATTGAAAGGTAATTTATCGACCGATATGACATCAATAAATTAATGTGCAAGAAACCAAACAATTAATATAGTCCATGATGAAATTGAAATAGCCGTGATAAATGCCAATGATTACTGATATGTCTTTCATGATATACTCGAACAACATCATTACCATAATTACGACTGGTTCGCAATGGGACCTACAGGTGTCCTCGCGTCTTCTCACGAGGTTCATTACCATTTTCCCATATTTAAGGGGCATCGCTATGTATATGAGATAAGATATCAGAGAAGAGTCGAACATTACGAGATAAGTAGGACAGAGTTGACAGACATATTTTGCAGGCACTGATGCTGGTCACTATTATCGAGAAAAAACAATTTTAAAGCATTCTAGATAAGCAGTACAAATTGATGAAATGTTTTATCTCAATGACTGGTTTTGAAATATGAGTAGACTTTAGTGTGTTCTCTCATGAGTCATGACAGAACATAATTCATGACTTTGACAGCACGTGCAGCCCGTACAAGCTGATAAATAACTTGGACCTTCCAAAGTCGGTGTCCGAAGCGGCCTCGTATTTATGACTTCCTCGTGCGCGACGAAACATCCGTAATTGAGCGATCAACTCGAGCCCATAACTTGCACAAAACTATCAGATTACAACCCTACGTTCGTGAACACCGCCATGCATCTTATAGCTCGAAATTTTCGCTTTTCTCAATGATATTATCACCCTCTCTTTCCTACGCGTCCATGCCGATGGTATCCGAGAAAGAGGGTGCGACACCGACCACAAATTTTGGATTTATAGAATCATCGGACAGGTGGAAATAGTGACCACCGGTCACTAGGGCTATCAAATTACGAGAGTGTCGTGAGCCGATGTGAAATTTATTGAACGGCGCGACGGTTGTCGCGAGTAACGCGGTAAAAAGCTCGAGCGAGCGACCGCTGTAGGTATTCGAATGGTTATTGTCGATCGTGTGAATCGAATTAATTTGAATTGTAATCGATCGTTGATGAATTAAGTAGGGGACGCGGGGGTCAGTGCGAAGGGCGCTCTAGTCGGTCAGCCATTGTGTTGCAGCCCTCTTCCTGCCTGGACTTTAGACGGGTCACATGACGTTCCTTAACGAAATCGCGATGAATAAACTATTGGTGTAGTAGCGTTCACCGTGCATAGCCACTCGTAGCTACCTTATTTCCATCGCAATGTTCACGTTCACACAAGTTGACGTCAATAAATTAATCGATAATATTCTATTGTTTGTAATAATTTTGTGTTCGCTATTTTTTTTCAATTACACATTCAATCACACTTATAAACAGATCCGTACCGTAAAATATAATTTTTATTTCTCACATTATTAATGAATAATAAGTTAATTACTCTTAAAATGAAATTACAGCACAGTTTAATGTAATTAAATTATATACGCAAAGAAATTGTCAACAATTTAACGTAATCGCTGCTTCTGAGAAGCATTATTTCTTTTACATTTTATACTTAACAAGCAAAGTATACACTTTGTATAACTGTAATGTTTTCCATGCATCCTATCACTGACGCTAGTCCTAATTAAAGAGAAATGTTTTATGAGCTGCTCTCGATTACAAGCCGAAACAAACACAGACGGCTTTCAATTAATTGGGTAAGTAAATCTACAGTCCATACCATTAAATACCAAAAAATGTACTTTTTAGTAACATACATAAGAATTGTATATATCCGAAAGTAAGAGAGATAATTTGTAATGTAGGCTAATTCGGCACAGTCGGCCGTAAATCGTGGCGGCGGCGGAGCAGCGGTCGCAGCGTGATGCCAGCCTAGCGCTCACTATCCCATTCCCAAATGTAATTGATAGCATACGTATTTATATTTAGAAATTATGATTGTGCCGTACGACTATCAGCTTTATTGGTAACGGGTTTGATTGTGAAATATTGTTAGTTACGATTTCATTGTTTAGTCGGAGCCTTCATTGACAACATTTTAAGGAAAAGGTACTATTACTACCTAGTGTACATACTAATATTATGAATGGGATCGTAAGTTTGTTTCTAAAGCTGCCGGACAGTTGTAACGATTTTGATAACATTTAAGAGGATAACTATGAATTTTCGCGAACAACAGTCATGTCGGAAGGAACCTTATGAATGCAATGTTCCTTGAAAAATGTTTAACGAAGTTCTTTAAGAGTTATGAAACATAATGAATCAGAACTGTTCACTTTCGCCGAACGAAGCAATCGGGCCACGACTAGCATTTAATCAATTGGACTCAATGAGCACGAAGACCACCTCAATGTCAGCGGCTGCACTGGCACTGAAGACTGATGTCCAAAATAAATTTGAAACGAACCGCAGATGTGTGGCTATACTGTGCATTCTCCTACGCGTACACTATTGTGCATTTTAGACCTAAATGTCATGTTTTGAGAACTAAATGTCATACATATTAAATACGTAAGAAATTTAAATAACATCATGATACTAACCATTCGCATCCCTTCTATCGCAGACACCGCACTGATTGTTGCCGATTGAAAAGTGTTAATCGTATTAAGCCATACGCGAGTATAGTGAGACAATATTGCTCTGGCGCCCGATGAAGTAACGGTCTTAATATAACTTTAGTTCAATCTCGTTTTGTAAACTGGAATAACCTGAATATTCGAACATTCGAGATAAATAAACTTAAACAGCATAGAAATTTTCCATATAAAACTCCGCCTGACACGATACAATAAATATTTCGGGCCAGAGAGTCAAGCGAACGACACATTTTGGGCTTCATATTGATGTCCCGGATTCCTGGGTAGAGTCAATGAACTATTTAAAAGAACATTTTACGCAATGTAACAGAAATATACCTAAATCATAAATTATAATGCCTTATAGGTATATTATAGTAAAGTTGATCACATTGACAAAGGTCGAAGACATTTAACTACATATTATAGCTTTTTGGGTGCGAACACTATTTTGGTTATTTTAATTACGTAGTCAAAGACTAGCTTTATATGTATCTTATTGGAAAGGTATATGGTAGACTAGGGCAGGAGAAAGGTCACTTCCTCGTTACTGATTAGGACGGCAGAGTTTCCCGAAAATCATAAACTGGGACTTTCCAAAGGTATCGAGTAGGCATTTACTAGCAAGCACGATACACACTAGGCCACATCGACGCTTTTATTCAGGCGAGTTTGTGGTCGAAGGCATTTGAAATTTAAACAAAACAGCCCGTAATATCTTCCTTAATATCGGAACGGCCGATCGCTCATCGCCGACGCCGTATCGGTACAACCTTGCAGTAATACCGAGATAAGTGACAGGTTTACGCAAATCACATCCAAACGCGTACATTTATATCTCTTAATATATCGTCCGAATTCGGGAAGTCCGATGCTCCGACCGCCGCCGCGCCCTTCCCCGTTCACTGCGAACGATCAATAATTTAGAATCAACAGTTCAGTAGCCAAATAACTCGGTCTAATCCGTGTCGAATCGCTCGATATGACGGAAACATTTTTCAATAACACCACCGATTCGTAGATCAGAATAGTTCGTAATTCGAATCGAGCTTCGTTGGGTTCTCTTTTTGTGTGGGAAACGTTCCGTTTTTCAATCACTAGGCAGCCTTTTTACGTCGGCCGGTGTAAGAGCGAGGCGATAAATATCGGAGGTTACGGCCGCGGCCGGCTTTGATGCGCTTTATCCCGATAGATACAAAAATTTTGGTGTTCCCGTGGACGTCGGTCCGGTGCAGCATGTGAACGGTTAGATCGAGTTTTGTTAAACGAAACGGGACGCCTCGACGCCGCCGGGGCTTTACGTTCGCACGAATGCGATCCGTTTTGGTTTTCGTTCTAAACGTCGATGAACCGAGGAGCCGCATATGCGATACGTTACGCGCACATCAATTAAATGCCATTAAATGAAGAGCAAGAAATCGTGTATATGTTCTAGTATGATCTTATTTACAACACAAACTTGTTTAATGATGTACAAACGGTGAGCCCGCGCACTGCCCCGAGACCGTTGGCCGTATCCGCCACGTCTAAACGTAGGCGCATTACGGATTAATCGTCGGAAATACAATCTCAATATCGATTCAATGATAAAATATGTTAAACCAACACTTATTGATGTATAAGTTATTTTATTTTCTGCCGACAGGTATTCTAATTAATTAGGCAGTATACATAATTTATTTACGACACACTTTATGTCCATTAGCATGGTGTCAAGGATGTGATTCTCCAGTTGATAGATAAAGTATTTTTATATTCCCCGTCGCGTCATATTAAGTGGAATTTTTCCGTACATACTCGATGGAAAGTGTCATGGCTTTGACACTAATGATGGATATTTAACAGAAATAAACAAAAGTTGTACATATTTTAAGCTCACGTTTTTCTTGTATTATAAGAACGCTTAATATATTATAGTCCAATGGTTATATAATATATGTATTATAATAATGTAACTTGACAATATACGAACACTAAGCTTAGTCTCGCCTGGGACAGTGCACGGTAATTGTTAGTCGCATTCTGCTTCTAAAGTCGCCAAACTTACCACACCCTAATCGCTTACAGATCTGTATCTTAACGATCCCATCCTGAAGTGACACGAAGGGCTGCCACGGGCCTCCTTAGTTTCGTGGAAAGCCGTGTTGAGGTAAATTTGTGTTGTCGAGGGACGCGCGGCGGAGCGACACGCGCCGTCCCGCAACAAAGGCACTCGAGTGACTTTTGACTTTGTGTTGTTAAGCTTCATAATATAATTGAGCCCGAACAAAATCCGGCCGAGTATTACCATACAATGGGCCAGTCGGTTCCGTCGAGCCCGCCAGGTCGCGGAGGGCAAAAAAACACTACCACTCCATCTAACTTCCCCCATAATGTCACAAGTAGCATCTCGACCGTAAGCTAATTCGGACTTTACGCGTTTGTTTTAGAATACAAATATGTTCGGATCGAGGAACTTCAAAGTCGTCGTTTAAATCGCGGGGAGGTCGGCAGGCGTCCGTCGAAGGCAGCCCATCATGAGCCCGACGATCGTTTGACGGGTGACAAGAGTGAGCAAAAACGCGAGCGTAACTTACCTACTGGCCGATCGAGCCGCTATATACCCAGTTTTGAGTTATTGCATCGGCTCAAGTTTTTACCGAGTCGTCTCGATGTCACCCGATCGTTTTTAGCGATCGATGTCCTTTGTTCACTTCGCTGTCTCGATGAGACTCGAGCGTCGAGATCTGTGACGTTTTGTGACGGCCCGGTTGCTTTGCGCCCGTTTTGGAATTCTTGCATCGAAATGGAATTGACGTCAACGACGCAGTAATGAATGGAATTGTCGCTTTGCAGCAGCACGAGCGGGCGAGCTCGCGGCGGCCGCGCTCCGTGCGCTGGCGGGATTGCATCACCCGTACCTAGAGCCGACTCCGGCCGGAACACGATTGCGCTACACGTTCAAACATAATTTATGTCACCCATATACTCGAACGCGTTCTATTTGTATTAAATACGAGTTTAAATGCGTCGCAAACAACATTTCAAATGACATATTGAGATAAG
>DWEM01002931.1:0-11362 GCA_018245935.1 Agara belti belti | reverse complement strand
GTAACTGGTGAAATGTGGGAGTGTTCTACACTCCTCTGCCTACCCCTTCGGGGAATACAGGCGTGATGTTACGTTATATTGGATAATATTAGGCAAGTCTCTAAATAAATTCAAATTAATGTCTCCGTTAATTTGGCGTTTAACATATTTCGTTGTGCCATTATTTACGCTTCAGCGCCCCCAGATATCTGCCGCTTGTACGATTTATTTGCTTTGGCAACAACTTCCATTATCTGAAACCGAAGTTGGGACAGACAAAACATGACTTGTAAAATTTTGTTTTATATACATATTATGTAAGTATATACTTATTAGATTATATAATCTCAATGTTTATACTCGTATGTGATTTCAGGAAAACACATTAAGCCTTCTTAATCTCAGTGTCGCCAACGGGTTTGTAGTATATTTAAGGTTGTAAAGAATTACTTTACTTTTACACTTTTCATGAGGAGGTTGGCTGCAACCATTTTCCCCACTGCTGGGGAACCGCACTATTTATTTCTGCGTGCCTATTCATTATAATAATGGCGGTATTTTTTTTAATTCGTAAAACACACATAACTTTGTATACTTGATGACACGTGCCAAGATTTGAACCGCAGACACTCAGAGGGGACGGCTAATATCTAAACCACTAGGTTATTGCTACTAATTTCTTAGTGCCTAAGATAAATGGAAAAGTAATATGTTTGTATGTATTATATTCGTTACATTATACAATAGAAATACTTATGAACCAAATATAATAAGCTTAACAAATTTTATTCAATTTATAACACTCCAAAGTAATAAGGCTGGCCTCATTTTCAAAGGGTTGGATTTATTATAATAGTACACACATTTACTCTGACTGAACTGGAATCCGATTAGGGCCGAGAGGCTTCTAATGCTAACGGAATTTCAGTTCTGAATGGCGCTTTCATTTCCAGAACTGCGCGTGTTTTAAGCTGGAAAGCTGACCACCACAGTTATGCGCTTTGTGTTGTGTAAACGAGTAACAATGATTATTTAAGTAAATACTCAAAATACATCAGAACATTACACGGAATAGCTATATGCGTTATGTAAGTATGCGGTTATGTAAGTTGAGATTTGCATATTAAATAAATACGCAAAAAATTCATATTGATTTTATTTTATTCCGTATTAGATACAGGGTGTCTTTTTTCTTTTATGCTACTTCCAGCCAGTGAACATACAGAGTGTCTTTTTTCTTTTATCCTACTTCCAGCCAGTGAAATATGAATTATATAAATTTGTGGAATAATTGAATGTGGGCTTTGCCGTTTTTAATTAATATACATATTTACGATACTCAATTTATTCAGCGAGTATCTGTATGAAAACATCTGGTAAGTGCTTCCCCCGGGAATTTATGACATAATATCAGACTGGAAAGAAGTCACGAGAAAAATGTTTCGTCTTCTTGAAATTATGACCCTATAAGCTAATATTCGCTAAGATAAATTATCCAATAGCTAACTTCGTCTTCACAAAAATCATTTTCTTGGTGAATAATTGGAAATTATAAATTACAACTATCGCGAGTAACTGAAAAGTGAGTAAAAATCCTCTCTGGAAATGTTAAAAAGAGTAAGGAAATAGAGATGAAACCATGAACGGCGGCAATCCGATTACCTTTAAGAGGAATTTAATGCGAGTGGCATTTTATCTAGGAACGGAATTCGCAATAGAGCTTTTGTATTATAAGCCGATGAGTATATTATATCTTATATTTCTATTACATATGATGACTGAAGTATATAATCCTTGTTTCCCAGCTACACTCTAAAATCTTTTCATACCGCGCTGTCCGGAAGTATTGCACAAATATAGTACATAGCTCTCCAACTGAGGACTATCCCGGAGGAATCGGTCGATTCTATAGCATATAATCAACCCAAGCGTTCCCTACAGGCTTGAGAAACATGGTGGCTTATTAGCTTATTAATAGTCTTTGACAAATTTTAAATAAATATTTCCAATGTTAAGAATTGGAACAGTAATAAAAAAGCTTATAAACAAAATTCAAATTCAATTTCAACTTACAATTATTGCACATAAATCAGGTAATCCAGTCGATGTGAATACAATCCTTCGTGAAACATAAAATGAAAACTTCCATTACAAAGAATAACAAGAATTCACTCGAGAAAGAATTTCACCAGAATTCTACTTCAATATTTCTGGAAATAAGTCCGTTTCAATTAAGCATCTAGCTTCAGTTGTTGAATTTAATCCTATCAAAGTTAAGAGGAATTCAAAACGGATTGACTTTCCCTCGCGAAAAGCTCTGAAAGCTTTCTCTCGCATACTGTTCTCAGAGACTAGCTAAAGCATTTTCAGTACATATTCTTCTTCTTAGGAAATGCGGTTGTCGTTTGAACACTCAAAAACTGGTACTGGTAGAGATTCATTACCGCCGCGTCTGATTTATTTGCGTGTAACAAAACGTAACAGGATGTCTGGAGGACAACTGCTTCGTTGAATACGTAAATAGGATACGAAATTTGTTAGGGTTTGCTTACATGAATATGAAATACTTATGTCTATCTATCTGATATTACTTGTGATGCTCGTAAGTGAATCATGATTTTGATGGTCTCTCACTTGTGACTTAGAAACGTTCTATCGAAGTTTTACGAAATGTAAAGTTGGGTTTCAAAATGCCGTAGCTCAGACATGGTGGCAGATCGCCACTTAGATGGATGACCTGGTGGCAACTTCTCGCGAACGTTTTCGTGATCAAAGGACACGTTAAGTAATCGATTCCGGGTCGTTATCGTCGATTAACAATCTACCAACCTCGTCGGAGGATTTAATGGCGGTTTTAAAACATCCGACAAACGGGTAGGCGGATTACCCCTATATCCCCACCAATCCCCACTAAAATTAAGATTTTAAACATTACTTAATTAGAATATTTGTTTATGCCTTGATACGCAGTTCAAGCGATTTGAAGAAATTGATATTTTCGTTACGTAGGTGTACATTTAATATAATCATAAATATACTTGAGATACTTAAAGCAGTACAATGTGAGATTACTTGAAGAACAAAGTCATTTAGACAACAATGTAATTATGTATAAGACTGTTAACGGCATTCTTCGGCTGAATTTGGTAGGCACTGAATTCCAGTTCATTAACCTCGTTACAGTAAATCGCAATCTTTTATATTTACCCCTTAATAATGACCACATATTTCGGTAAATAATTATTAATTAAACGCTTCTATGATTTGAAATAAAAGTAACGCCAGATTCCTGAATATCGTCGTCAGTTTACTTAGCTATGAAATAAAACGAGTAAATGTCACTACAGAAATGCATTGTACCGAATAAACAATAATGTAGTAAATCAATCTACTAATATTTATTTATTTATTTTATTTGTCACACCAACAAGATATACACTACAAACTTTCTAAGAGTATCAGATTTACAATTGCAAAGTTCTTAAACATTACGTTTTGCTTACGAAAATATAAAACTATTTAAATATGAGAGAAAAAAATGCTGTATACTTAAAAGTCCTTATATTTTCAAATTAATACAATGCATTCATTGTAAAATAAGTCGAGATATGTAAACACGAGTAATTTTCCAAAATCGTTTATTTTTATATACAAAGTCTAGATAAGACGGCGAACAAATCTCATTCTAAACTAAATTGAAAATAGCCATCGTTCTACAGCAGCGCATTCGAAGTTTTGATTGACTTTATAATTGTTATTGCTTAAGCAAATTAATTTCCAATGGCGAGTAATAAAATCAGGAGGATAATAGCGTCATCAGCCTTCTGGTCGACGTAGCAGTTTCTACCTAGTTGGATTGAGATGATGGATTCAGAATAAACTTTATTGGTTTTATAACCTCTGTAAAACTGGCCTCCTTTAGTTTCATCTTCCACTTCTATGGGTTCAAGCGTTTTTATGTCCCATTAATCGGTCCGAGTCTCTGCTTAGTGGTGACTGGTGATCCTTCCAAATGCCACCGGAGCCCGGTGATAAAATACAACAACGCCGTATTTTTATTGTGATAAAATACAACAACGCCGTATTTTTATTGTGATAAAATACAACAATAATCCACAGATATTTAAATATCAGCGCGCGTAGCACGCTTGAGTTGAGTTTGAGTGGGCGGGAGAAGGTTTACCTGATTACTTTATTTATAGCAAAAATTTTATTCCAAGCGGGTGAAATCACAAGTTGCTAACAATTTGTAAAATGTCAATAAACAAATAATAATTAGATAATATGATGACATTTATCCATTCTGACATCCACATACCTTGGGGGCTGCAGAACTCGTGTTTTGCGGATGGCGACATTACCGCAAACACGTCTCACAGTGAATATCTAGATATAAACTTTATAGACAGCCCGTATGCATTATAGTTACGTAAGAATTTTAAAGGCGTTCAAAGATTCTATCGTGCATAGGTCTAAAATCGGAAAGATTTCAATTGTAGGCATGTAATTGGACGGAGATAAAACCGCTGAAGGATTCTAAGATCCCAATAAGTAATTGCCATGAACAATGAACAGTCATAACCGAATTAATGACCGCGCTCGGATTGGCTGAATTACTTATACAAATACGTCTATAGTCTATAAGATAAGTACAAGCCCAATGGACTCGCGAGGATTAACAATCTTATTAAATTGCGTAAAAGCTCTCTCTAGCAAGGAGGTCTACGGAGCTTAGGAATCGCATTGTAACCGCATAAGAACATCGCTATCAAAGTTCAAATCGCAAATTTTCTGTCACCTTTATAAACACACAATATTCAACATTCTTCCCAACGCTTAAAATATTAAAATATTCAGTGTCAAAATTTCCAACAAATTCTCAAAAATGTTAAATCCTAAAGTTCCCTGACATGTTACATGACTTACCCTTTATTGTCGCCAAAATACTTAAGCTAATTAGGGTTTACCGAGGCAGCAACGTGACTCGCTGTGTTTGCTTCGTTAAGTAGAATTTAAATAATAAAGAGGACTTTTAGAGGCTACTCTGCCAAATACGAATGCCATTTCAAATTGTTTATATTCTAAGCGGAGTTATTAACTTGATTTAATTAATCTGTGTATACTTTTGCTGATATAAAGTAAAACGTAACATCACGCCTGTATTCCCCGAAGGGGTAGGCAGAGGAGTGTAGTACAGACCCACATTTCACCAGTTACTTTTAAGTCCCACAATGGAATAGGTGGTGAGCCTATTGCCGTGCACCGGGCACACATCCAGACTCCGAGTCACTACTGGAAATTCTAAATTAGAAAAATCCAACAGTACCCGTTTTCAACAGTATTCGTTTAATTTTCAGAAAAGTAACAATTGTCATGTTTCACTTAAGAATTCATGTTCAACTTTTATAAATATAAATCAACCGTCATTTTGAACTGTTGGATTATAATTATGGACAAAAATGTTACTTGGGCGGAGCAAGTATTTGAAATTGCGGAGAAATCAATTATGGCCTTCTTCATCTTCAAAATCGCCGCCTTCACACAGTGACGGCCAGTTACACCAACAACAACCGCAACCGTTTGCAAAAAACATCAAGGAGCATGATAAATGAACTCAATTGCCTAAACTTTTCAGGCATATTAAGTAGCTGGGTAGGTACGTATTATTTTTTCTAGCGCAATACTACGATATATATCTTCATACCCTCAGTACCAATTTCATGTCGTGGCGTATCTAAACTTACCTGCAAAGAAATAAGAAGATTAATTGGTATAAATAATTTTTAATTAAACAGGGTAAAGTGAATTACCTAATTAATTAATTTATATTTTTTGCGATCAGAATGTGAATAAAAGTAACTTGTACAACTAATTGAACATTTATTTTTCTAGTTATAATCCGACTATCAATTGAAAATTTCAAAGCTGACATTATATTTATTTCAAACTTATATTAACAATGAGATCGATTCTGAGCTTAAAACATTTTTTCACTGCTGGAGCTCGGGACAGCAAAATATGGAGGGACCATCAATATCACGAGAAACAAAATGATAAAATCCATGTAGTCAATGATTGCAAAGTGGCAGTAGGAGTAACATGTACCATATACCATCTCAGTATTTGTGCTAGATCCACTGGAGCAATTGTAGGCGTGGGTTAGTCAGCGTTGTAAATTTTTTACTTCTTTAAAGAGCAATCACAAAATTTCAGAGTTTGTTAGTTACACCCCGGATGTGTAATGTACCAAAAGAAAGCTAGTGAAATAGAGAAAAAAATGGGAATCTAATTTCCGAGCCGCAATAGGGAAGCAGAGCGTCGGAAGAGGATTTCGGAGGCGCTCCCCCAATCTTAAAATTTTCATGATACCATAAACGAAGACCTCAAAGTGATGAGTGGAAAGAATGTTGATGCGGGGGCCGTTAAAAGAAACCAGTAAGTACTAAAAACTTTGTCTCCATCCAACTAACAATAAAGGCTCCTCAGAGGCGCCACAGTAGTCAGTGCCGCGCGAAAAATGCATTTATTCATCATTCCGGTAAATAGGATAGAGATAAGCATCGTTGGACATAAGCACTTGCTCTTACATGTTTAAATAAGGGTTAGAGTTATGGCTACTGTAACTTATATATGTAAGATTTTAAATTTAATTCAGATGAACCTTGAAAAGGAATTACTTTCTTTGAATCGAATTAAAATAACCTTAAAACCGTACCTAATAATGTGAAAGTCTTACCTATGCATCTTCCGTCGCTGAAAATTTAATTCAAACAAGAAACGTATAAGAATATAAGCCGCAGACTATATTTATTTAGAAAAAAAAGCAGAAGATAAAAATATAAAAGTTATGAACATTAAATTACACAAAAAACAGTAAAACCAGTGCATATAAAAATTGCTAGTTTTAAATTTGTGCATGTGCAATGTATACCAACTAAGAAATATCTAAACGCCAAGACCGGTTCTTTTTTATATTCAATAATATTTCGAGATCTCAAAGCAAAGCAAATCTCGAGAAACATTTATGAAAGCATCTAAGTTAAAGCATAATACATATTTTCGTGCGTGTAACACAGTAACAGCTACTCATAAATAAGCAGAATATTATTAAAGACAATATAGAATTTTGGTTTGCTTATTCTTATTTATACCTACACCTAAAACTTGATGAGGCTATTTAGCAAAAGCTTAATATTATTTAATAAAGCCAGTATTTATAAATAAAATTATTACGTGCATTAAGTGTTTATTGTGACATTTCATTCTGTAGGTAAGAATATTAAACGTCATTAAGTAATCAATGACGCTTGTTTTAAGCGAGTCGAGTGAAGCAATAAGACTCACGTTGCTTGAATGACGTCACTGGTAAAACGAACTCGGCATCCAAGTTTTGGGTTAAAGTCCAATCTACAAATAGAAAAATATTAATTTAACTTAAGTACCTACCTGTCTTTCAACAAAATTTTGGGGTTTCTTTTTAAGACTGCTAGTACGTAATTATATTAGCGAAGATATCTTGAAAATTGTTCTACGTCAATTGAATTACAGATACCTAATCAAAGAAAACCTATGAGTCAATCGATAGTAAATCAATTGATAATATGTACTACCGATAACTGCGGCAATTGTTAGTACTCGTTGCTTCGTTATAAATATGTACACTCGATATCCATAAGTCCACCGTATTTTTATCGTACGACAGTTGAATTATTTTATATGAACACCAATTCATGTTGATAACAAAACACCTTGCACTCAATCCTGCCCTGGGCTCCTGTGTGTACCGATGCAACGGAGCCACACAAAAAGATAATTAGTACCTATAGAAACACCATAAGAGAGAATAAGTATATAAAAATCACACCATTTAGACTCTAGCACTGCTGGGAATCGAACCCTGAAAGAATCGTGTGTCCAGCGATTGAAAATGGCAGTGTATGCGTGGTTATTCAGTTTAAATTTACTTTTTAGGTTAGAACAATTTTTCTTATGTTTTAATTTTTGATAATCAACTTACCTTTCATCTTTCTCTTTATCAGTGGACTCTTCCACCTCCTCAACTCCATTGCATTCTTCCACTACCACATCAGGAACGTCACTCATATTTAATGTTCACAACACTTTGCACGGGAAACTTGTCCAATAAAGCAGCTTCGAGCATGCACAAAAGACTGCCACACATCGCCCTTGGTAAAAGATTACCTTTACAACAAGTTAGATTATTAAATTAAGCGAAGTAAACTTACAGACAACATAAAGCATAAGCATGCGCCGTGGGCAGCAAGCGGGTCACGAACGCACGGTTAGGGCTTCAAATGCGTAATCCCTTTAGACAGAAGAAATGTTTTTTTTGTACCTATATCATTGCATATGATTAATAACCATTGCATTACCTTGACATACAATTCCCTTGTGAAGTGGTAACATGACAAGTGACACATTAAACCTAAATGATTGTCTAGGTACGGCAAGCTTGTCTTTTATAGAAACATACTTCTATAACATTTTACAGCTATTTTAAGAAACACAAATGAAGGAATCAAAATCTATCTACCTATTTGACTTTATCATCAGGCCAGTTTGCTAGGTAGGGATTTCGGATTCGGGTTCGATTCTTTCCGGACAAAATCTGTTTTACATTATTGTATTTTACGCCTCTTAGCATAGTGAATGAATAATATATCATTGTTTTTCATTATCATCTATATTTTCACTCTTTGGGATGTTATTAAATGGATTGCCACTAAAATATACGAAGGCAACACATTGATGATGATGACAACGCAATGATACACATTAATATTCATGTATGTGCCTTTAAATTGTACAATAAAGTAGGTATGTTTCGATAGTATTGTGATTTGATATTATTATTCGATAATTCGATTATTATATATAATGACAGTATGACTAATGAAGGGTCGACTTTATTACAAAACCAAAATTTCACGCAAAGATCACGTAACCTAGTCAGATATTTAATTGGGCAATAGCAAGTTACAAACGTAATGTTCTTCCCTTTTCGTAGGTACTTCAGAAGATAAAGGACACATGTTCATCCATTGTTGTACTTCAGAATATAGAGGACAGGCAGTACAGCTAGCAGTATTCGGCCATCGATTAATTGTTCCATTAGTCCCTTGTGAGACGTTGCGCAAATAAAATGAGCTCTTCAATCAATCTGAACCACTTGTCCACAAACTTTTAATAGATTGCTTTCGATCGTGTCTGCACTTACAGTAATGGCGCCACTATCGTTTTTTCTATAAGACACGCTCGACTTAGTTGTACATACCTGTTATCCCATGTATTACGTACCTATCCAATAGACGATCTACCCATTCAAAACTGTTCAAAAGTCAACTCACATATGGCAATAGCCAATTAAAAGAGCACTGCGGCCTGTGTAGGAGTTAGTTAATTATCTAATTTAATTCCACCTTAGGAATGTTTTAATGAGGGTGACTCATTAGGCTCGCTCCTAATTTCTGCTATAAATAATGTTTATAATTTGTTATATAATAATACAATGTAAAAGTAGTTTATTAATAATAACAAATTTCTATAGCCATGAATCTACGATTTTTTTATTGGCACATCGGCAGTATAGGAAATAATGGTTTTGTTCCATTTGTTCTAACCTCTATTTTGAAAATCTCATTTAAATATTATACTAATATATATTTTTGTAAATTTGCCTTGACGGTTGTACTTATTGCACGTCGAATAAAGCCCTATAGTGATAACTAAGACTTCTTTTCTAACTTCTTATATCATACTATGTAGCGCCTTAGTTAAATGTAGTTTTACCATAAAAACATTGTCTTTTCAATTATTTGTGACATGAAAGCAGTTATGATCACTAATACGTATTATTGATGTAATAACCGTAGTTATACAGGACGGTCACAACAATACACTGAGAAATCTGCTAAGTAGTTACCTACTTCAAATTTGCTCTTGTAGCTCTTGATCAGAATACAGCTACACTACAGCCAGCGATCCCGGTAAGAAAGACGATGTGTGTGGTCACCCACCGTTGTGAACAGAAGGAATGGGATGAAGTCCCATGAGAAGCACGATAAGAGAGCCGTGCTGGAGTCTGAGGACACCGGTGCGTTCCGTACGGAAATCCCGGATTACTCCAACAGTGCAGAGAAAGGTCACCAAGGGGATTTCAATGCGGTAAGAATATTTACCACATTACCCGGAATCTCGCTCAGTTCACCGAAGGTTTCTCCCCCGTAAGCAAAAAAATGGTATCCAGTTGAAATTTTGATCTCATTGCAGTCATAATGTCATCTAAGTACGATAAATATTTTGTTACTATTTAATTTGTGGAATAAGTTTCAGCGCAATTGACCAGTTTCCCTAAATAAATAAAAAGTCTTTCACTCATTATACAATACTTACAATACAATACCAATTGTATGTATTTATTTTACAAATTATTTATCGCGCCTTATATGCGAGGAGCAACTAAGTACCTACTTATCTGAAACATTTTTTATTCCTTTGTAATTAAAACATGCCAAAGTTACAGGTGTAGATAACAACATTAGTTGAATACATGCACACATTTCTATGAAATTCTATTAAGGCACAAGTCGTGTAACATGTTGCGAATCTTGTTTTAGAACGTTGTTTCACAACTTGTATGGCCGCACCGTCTTGTGTTATGCTGTGCCAATCTCAAACAAGATGTAGATGTAAGATGTCGGAATAAGTATGAACACGTTACATGAGCTACAAATATCAATAGACGGTTAACTCGAAAAAAAAACTCGAAAGTATAGTTCCTACAGGAATCTATGGATTCGTTACGTTTCATATGAAAGTTGTCCTCTGTTGTTAAGGGTCAGAACAGTTACCAATCAATGAGAACTTAATCTGGATGGGAAAATGTTATCGTTTTAACTATTGGACTCGTAGTCAAATGGTTAAAGACCAAGACTGCATAACCGGAGATCGTGGGTTCGATTTCCACCCAGGACAGACATTTGTATGATGAGTACATTTGTTTGTTCTGTGTCTGGGCGCAACGAACATATCTATATAAGTATTATTATATGTTGTTTGTATGTTTATCAGCAGTCCGGTCCTCAGTTATTGTTAAAGACTGGCAAACAGGCAAACGAGCCACCTGATGGTAAGTAGTCACCGTGACCTACGAACATTAAATTTGAAAAACCAGATGCGACACCAACGCGCTGCCAGCCCTGAAGCCCATGTCATAAGCGCCTGGGAAATACGTCAAGGCTAAGCCGTCTCCCACGGTGAACTTCTCTCTACGCCGAGTAGTGATGTAAGAATGGTGACTGAAGAATACTCACCATTGCGTAGACAGTAGTGCACACAGAGAAATGTAATATCCTCCGTCGGC
>DWEM01002930.1:0-11363 GCA_018245935.1 Agara belti belti | reverse complement strand
CGTGACATGGCAGCTTTTGTTAAGTTCGTTTACACCAAGTGTTCCATTTTTAAACGTTACAATGTCCCTGGCGATAAGATTCAGTGCTTGTAAGTAGTGCCTATATATTTTCTGGTATACAGGATGTTTCACAATTGGCGCCCATTTATCCATACTACTATTATAAATGGGAATGTGTTTCTGTTTGTTTGTACTTCTTTCACGTCAAAACGGACCTACGGATCGATGTGATTTTTGATATGGATATAGTTGAAGGGTCCGCGAGTGACATAGGCGCGACTTTTCACGGAAAAATATTTAATTTTAACAGGAAAACATCTTTTAATCTAACAAGGACTACAGATGGCGTTACGGGCGCAGTAATGGTATGACTTGCGAACAACGCGGGAGAAGCCGCGGGTGACAGCTAGTTGTAGAATGTAATTGCAGTTACAATGTAGCGATATAAAAGGAAGTGTTCGAGTGGAGACACAAATGTCCGGTTCAGACGCAACGCAATACACGGAGGAGCGCGTTTGGAAAAGCTCCAAGAAGAAACTAAATCGTGACATAACACATCTCTCCGGCGTGTCACTCCTCACACACGAGTTGTTTTATTCATTATAATTTATATACGGACACTTAATGAACGGCGTACATTGTTATAGCCGTCTCTCATCGGCTTCGGCGCCCCTCGTGCTATGCTGTCGACAGAAAAAAGCCGGCGGAAAAAAGCTCAACTCGAGACATGATAACTGTAGAAACTATAGGATTTTGGCTATTCTTATCAGTTTTTATTGGTGTTTAAGAAAAACTAAATAATTTAATAGCGTATCTATGCACTACGCATATAGAATAGAGGTCACAAACATAAGTAATAGCAGTCGGCAGATTTGTGTCTGACTGTGACTGTAAATCTGTCCGACACAGACCACCAGCGGAGTCCAGCATAACTCACAACGTACACACAAGCTACTAATCGTCCAGGTCGTGTTTAGAACTAAATTTACAAACACGTGACCACTGTTGGTAGAGTGGTTAGAAATCCTCACTGCCAAACGGGAGTTCGGATTCGATTCCCAGCCAGGACAATCATTTCTGTGTCCACGGGCATTGGATTGTCCGATTTGAAATCAGACAGCCGTGCGTGAAATTGTCGCAGTTACTTTTATTATTGCAAGAGAGTACCCAAAACTACGTCAGATCTAAGTATCTCGAACCTTACAGACCTGACGTGCGTCTTCTGCAACCATCGCTCTCTTCACATTCACTCGTACGCGCTGGTTTCGGAAACTCTTGGCTCTCCCATCAGCCTGAGTCTTACGTAGACGCTATACTTGGATGTGTTGTTTTACTTTAAATACGTTATTTCACGTCATCGGATATCGGCGGCGGCGCGCGCGGCGCACGAATGGTGCTCGACGGTCGGTACGGTTATGCTCGTCCTACACGCGCCGGCAACGAAATCCATGTCAACGAAATTTATACCCGCTTATAGAACTCCAGCTGTTAAATATCGTACGGCTGACCGTCGATACGAAGAATAACTGACGGACATATCTAATATAAGATTTTCTTGACATAACCTACTTAGATAATACGCGAATAGGCAACTTAGTGTCACTTTTTAACGCAGGGATTTTCCAAAGATACAGTTTATAAGAAAATATGTATGCATTATATGAGTATAACCGGAAATAAATCGTAAGAATATGAATGTAATTTGTATTAATTCTCGTTATTTTAACGGACTATAACCCCAATATTTATTATTAGACCGTTACGTCAGGCCTCTCACGGGGTAGGCAGAGAGCACCGAGTGACGGATATCTATATCCTTACAAACGTAACCTCAATATCTATTACATGCGTTAATACTTAGTGTCTACGTCGATGCGCGTAGAGTTTTGAACTATGACTTTCAAAACACGCGCGCACCTGCCCCCGACGTGTTCCGTTCCAGAAACCATACAGCACGAAACTATCACATTGTTAACAATAGATCGCGTAACAGGACACCGCACCGCTATCGCACAAAAAACCCGCCTCAAACAAACATGACATCTCGAAATCAACTAGCCGCCATCTGTCGCGCCTTCGCGAAATATACACATGTCTTTTTCCAGATGATTTGCTTATTAGACCGATGCGCGCCGTACGACTGATTCTCAACTCTACATCCGTTGCAATTAAGTGCAATCGTCCTTATGAGGTACGGCATTGTTTCGGTGGTTCGTGTTCATCCAAATTGCGTTGTAATCCTCTAATCGTAGAGTCCGTTTTCGGTTGTGGGCGGTTTGTGTAATTTTTTCGGAAGTAGCATAATTCATATGGCAAGGAGCGGGTCAGGTTTCGCGGCAGATGCGTGCCGACGCACGCGTCCACATTTCAGCTCCAGTTAGTCGTGCAGTTGTTCTCGTTATTTTAGGGTTGGCTTGAGTCGCGCGTGCGAGGATCGAGCTGTTGGGGGTTTAGATCATTATACTAACTGTACATTTGGAATACGTACATGGATCCTCCTAACACATTCACGTCTTCTGCCATTTGTTCGTACTGTTCTTGTATACAAAGTTAAGATTAGTAAAGTTATTAAATATATCACTCGCTACAACAATGACGGAAAACAACGTGTGATAAACCTTAGAATTCACTATAATTTTCTTTCAAGTGTGTGAAGTCTGCTAACCAGTACTTGAGCGACGTTTTGATTTGGCCCTTAAAGGTGCTCATTATGAGAAGAGACTATAAAACAGTGGAACAAGATGAGGTTTGACAAAAGCTAAAATACATAAATTTCATAAAAATCCGTCAAGCATAAACATTGACTACACAAATACACTTAGATCTTAAACAGCATCACGTGAAACAGTCTCTGTATCTTCCGATAAAACTGTCTTCCGAAAGTTTCCCAAAGCTAACACAACAGTAGATGCAACTGATTCTTAAAGTTTCTTCAGTACAGCTTTATACCCACTTATTATAAAAAGTTTATCATTAAAAACAAACCATTACCCATTTCAAACGCTCCTTAATCTCGTGCTTAAAATGTGGCACAGAATCGCGAAACACCCCGAGACACCACATATTCAGTGATCGCGCACATGCAGCCGCCATCTGGCCGGCGGCAGCTGCGCGCGCAGATGTACAGGTAACGCGCGACAAGTACTGGATTTGCATGTTGAGCTGATTGATGGATCGCTATTAAGTGGACGGCGGGAAGAAATCTGGACGCGCGATCCGGTTTCATTAAACCGACGAGTGTTCGATTGTTAGGCAAGTAACAAAACTCAATTAAATAAAAAGTCTATGCAGAGTGAACGTGATGTATTAATAAAAGTATTAATAACTTGTAACGATGTAGCTTTGGGACAATTAAACACTCGGTTGAATGATTCCAAACTAGGCAATGAAATGCTTGTGTTACTGACAGTTAATGAATATGTACTCTGCAATACATATATAGATTTTTTTTTCCACCCAGACAGAACAAACAAGTGTGCTCATCACAGAAACGTTGGTTCTGCGAGAATCAAACCCACGACCTCCGAATCACAATTAGGGTATCTAACAACTAGACCAAGAGTCCAGTGAAATTCTCTTGTTTGAAGACGCGAATAGACACTCTTTGTGAAGGAATGGCATCAGCATACAATTTTCGTAGAGCAGTGACGTCACGGCCGGCACACACGCAACTAACGTATTTATGGTAATTCGCAATCTCTTCCACGTCAGATCGCGTGACGACTCCTGTTGCATAAGTATTGTTGCATATCTCACGGAAACAACGATAGGGCGCCCACTCTTCCTGCCAATAGAGCAGGAGACAGTCAACATATAAAATACTTATATTCCATAAAAAAATATTCCTATGTAGATACACAAGCTAAAGTGAAAGATAACCGTGTACATCTTTTATCTTCATAGTTGCCAATATCATAACTAGTTGTTTAGAGAAACGTTTAATAGTTTACTGTTTGTTTGTCCCGAAGTTTTGATACGAGGCTTGGATATCAGAAGCACTCAAACGCGATTTAAACGCACCCTCAACTGCATAATGCAACTAATGATATGATTGGAACGTACCACGAACCTGCCAGTATCAAATTTTGCAAATTATACACCACAACATTAACGGTCATTAGGGTTCACTAATTTGTTATTTTTCCAAAATATTTAGCTTCTAAATCATTAAGTTAAAATAAATTTTGAATAAAAAATAGAATAAAACTGTTAAAATATACATAATTATCGTTATCACATAACTCCAACCTGTCACCATACCCACGGGTTAACTAGTAGAGAATGCCACTAATCATTTAGTTCATCCTTTGTCCAGTCTGCTAGCTTTAGCACTTGCAAATTTGTTACGTACCTTACATTCGGGTCTTCTAAATATTCGATATGTCATGTACCTATATTAGAGGTTTCAACGAGGTGGGTTATCATGGCATTTTATTTAAAATATAAGGTTAAAATTTAATATTCAACGGAAAATTTAATATATGTAGTTGCTTCAATTCGCGACCTTAAGATGATCTTCCCTATCTTTAAAATCGCCCGCAGCCATCAGTGCCTTGGCAACAATTTAACCATCAAACATTGAATGAGTGGTGCATACTTTTATATTTTTTACCAGTGGTCGCGTTTTTATTTTCAACATGCAAAAAGATATTTTGCGTGTTCGTATACGCGCAGGTGATCGCATTGTTTCCGAAACATACAATTACCGGAGCGTGTATCCGAACGCACGCGCTGTTCTATTTTCGAAATGTTTTTGTTTTTCTCGTTTTGACGCCATGTTTTGCAGACTGTGTAGTTATGGCGGGCGTTTGAAAAATATGCCGATATGTAGATGACAATTACACAACTTTGAAAGTACTATTTATAATATAAAGATCACTTACGAGTACTTTATTACAATTTTAAGCTAAGTAACGTTACACTATTATAATATGCAGCAGACAAAGACTGATCTTAATTGATGAGGGTTATATCTCCACATTGAATTATGTAAATAAGAAATAACACAAGCTATTGTTCGGATGGTAATTTTTTTACTTATGTTTCTTTTTTAATTGATCTTCTATAGTTTCTTTTCTGTAAGTATTAAACATGCATTTTCTTATCACATATATAAATAGCAAGAACGGACCCCGATCTATGGTCATTTGTAACCGATCATCACAGATAGGAAGAAAATTTCAATCGAAATTAATAACAGCTACGCTTTGCCAACCAACGGACTATGTTTGGATACCTTCGGGAAGCCTTAGTCTGTCTACCCTAAACACAGCCATGGAAGTTCCAAAGCTTAAATTAGACTTCAGTAGGTGGTAAAATGATATTTCACATGAATTGTCGACTTTCTGCCTATTAAGACTTATTGCTGCTGTAGCCGACACCAGCTAAAATTCATTTAAAACTCAAATTTACAAGTAAAGTGCACAATTACCCATAATGTAGAATTCATTCAATGCCATATTATGTGATTAAATTTAATTTCCCCTTTCGCCGGCATGAACAGAAAATTATAATCCGCTGAAAAATGGCACGCATTTGGCAAGTTTTACTAACATTTATCCAACCACAATGGCGCTACTTACTTCAAATTAACCGCTCCCCAACCGCACTTAGGGGTCGCGATTTAAACAAAAAAAAATATTTAAGGAGTCAATGCCCCTCACGCCATCTGGCGTGCGCGCGCGCCTCTCGCAACTGAAGAAAAAAGCCTTTTTTATACCCCGTAGCAACTCAGCACAAACTTCCCACTTATAATCAAAACAACAAGAAGCCTTCCATTTTGAACTCTATCACCGTTCAATATGTCCTATCAAATGTTTAACTGTAATCTTATTGACTTCTTAACTTTCGAGG
This sequence comes from Agara belti belti, assembly GCA_018245935.1. NCBI lineage: Eukaryota > Metazoa > Arthropoda > Insecta > Lepidoptera > Hesperiidae > Agara > Agara belti. Next base: position 5,510 of record DWEM01002930.1, on the reverse strand, counting down.
GGTTGTTTTAAAGAGCTATCAATTTACCGTTACGAAGTTCCATGGCTCCTTAAAGAGCAACCTTAAGGTTGGAATTAGATTAACTTTTAATTTATGAATAGCTTAAACATTGTGGTACACTTATGAGAGATTAAATTTAGATGAATGTGAGATAATTACTTGCGCACGCACGGAATTTATTTACGTTATTTTTCTATTTTGATTAAATGTACTACTAGAGTAAAATATAGGGTATTATTAATTTGTTTAGCTATAACTGTACACTTGCATGACTAACTACGTCATCATCATCGGCCGCCATCCGTTCACTGCTAGCCATGGACATGGAGTCCGGTAGCTCCAGCTTCTCCGCACATTCTTCTTGCTTCAATGTAGTTACTTGACACAGACGTGCACAGACCGTGCTAAAAAGGACGCTACAATATTATTAATGAACTGTTAGAAAATGACGTTATTGACGAAAATATACATAATATCCTCGTATATGGCCAAAACAATCGGAAATAGCCTTACATTACGTTGTGAATATCTTAGTACTGCTACTGATTTTAAAGAACTAATGAGTATGCACGCGATGAGAATAATAACACCGAATGGGGGAATGGGATAATAAGCGAACAACATCCGAGAATATCGCCGCACGGTAGAGCGTGCCGCGCACCTTGTGGCCTATCGTTTGTTTAATCATACCCACGGGGAGCTTTCGACTAAATATAATTCAATAGACACCCTCTTCCTGCCAAATATGTGCTCGCTGCGTACAATCTGAGCATTCCTATACGCATATTCCTATTGGAATAGCAATAAGGAGCGGTTTCGTTCGTCACAAAATCGAAGACCTCACGTTTCCAAGCAGGTGTGCCACGAGGGTCGGCTCTGAGGCCGCATTTATTTCTGATCCACAATCTCGAGACACGTGGCCCGGGTGGTGCTCGCAGAAAAACTACCGCAGCTTTCGACTTCCGTATAGCACAAATATAAACAGAATTAGATCGCCATAATGTTTTTCCGGTTTGTGAGTTTCTATTGCCGATTTAGGAGAGCCCTCGAGTGGTCTTGTGCCAATTATGTGACGTTTGGGGTGTGGTTTAAACATGTTTTGCCAAACAGTCGTATTTGTGAGGAAAATATTATCGGGAATATCGCTGAATCGCCATTTGTACCGATGTAACAGAAATCGCGCGATGTTTAGCAAGTTTTATGAACGAACTCCGGCGTTACAGGAATTGAATATGTTTGTTATGAAATCTTTATATTTTGACGTATATCATTTTTATAATCCAAGATTCTATTCTATCGTAATAAGTCACCTCTGTATCGCGATGTATACCCTACTCGCTACCCAAATATTTCAGTAATATTTCTTCTGACTTTCGTTATTACTTTTACTAAGATTTTTCGTGAACATTCATCGTTCGAGCGATGCAATATTTAATGTCACGCGATTCACAAAGTAAAGCCGTCTTTCAATTTTCCTCGTTTCAATATTAACGATTGAGTTAACAGCTGTCATTGAATACAAATTATATATTCGTAAGATATGATAAGATTTATACATTACAAAAAATTTACTCTCGGATTTAAGGCATATGAACAATTACATGTTACATTATTAAAAATAAATACTCATTTATAAATATCTATACATGGTTTAAACAAAAGATTACCGATCAGATTAGATAAATAGCTCGTAGAAATTTAAGGAGTTCCTTCAACTGCTTGGCCATTGAACGATTTCGGTATCTACAAATATATTTAATTCCTTATTGTCTAACAATAAATAGTTCAATTTAAAACGGAGCCGACATTGTTCTGGTATTTCCCAAAGCAATTTTTAATACTGTGACAAAATGTGATTTCATATCATGGTTGAGTGATTACGATCTTAAGCTTGTGAAGTCCCAAAGCGCTTGCGTGTCCGAAACTGCCGTAATTCTGGGGGCATGACTATAGCAAATGTTTAAATGGCACCCGACAACGTTAACTCGTTCCCGCCCCGGTATTCTATATAAAATGATAGATCAACCGTGGCAGCACTACATGATTAATTTAAAAAGCAATATTTGCGTCGATGTCTTCCAACTTCGCGTTCCTGCGACACGTTATGTCTGTCATAACATTTGTGTTATAAATTATTTATGTCGAAGTAAGCGAAACAATCAACGGCAGCCATCAGTAGCGTGGCCCCGGCCGTGACCTCTGCGGCCAGCGGCTAGCCGAAGCCGTCGCTGTTTTAGACGATCGAACGACCGAACTTATCGCATATCGCGCTCGGGCCGTTCCGAAACCGAATTATGAGTGATTAGTGTTCGGTTCGAATGGTCACCGGAACATGCCGCGTTGTCGTTCGACGGTTTTTGAGTTTAATTTGTTTGAACAACTACGTAAGAAGCGAAACCAAAATGCAAATGGTCGAGGTGAAGGTGCAAAGGTATCTAAAAGATAAATTGAACGGATGCCACTGAAAACATAATATTGGAGCCCGTTATATCTGAGTTAATTCTATTTAGCAAAAGGTTGCAGTAGTAGTAGTAGGTAGGTAGTTGCAGTAGTAGGTAGTTACACGAGAACTAAAAAATTGCAATTATAAATTGCATTTTCTAATTTAAAGATTTGAAACTAGAGTTGAAACAATGACATCTTCTAGATAAAGTACCAATGTGTTCATACTATAATAACATTCTTTTTCCATCTTTTATTAATTTCTTCATTCTTTTTTAATTGATTACTATCTCTTCTGGCGGTACAGTGCAGTTTAGGGGCCAACACGTGGCCTAGACATCTGAATCCATGTAAGTTTCAGAACAGTGATGTGTAATGACACAGCTGTTTTTTCACTTCTTTTTCTCCACGCACGTGTCTCATATCAATACCGTTGCAATCGATGCGCACCTTTCGCGTTATAAATGGATCTGCCGCCAGCGCCACCTGGAGGCCTTCGTTACATTCGCTAATATGTTTTTTTCTCGCCTGCAGGTAAGTGCACGTGACCCGATCGAGCTAACCGTATGTATTGGATTGATTCGGATGTCCCGTTTTTTTGTGTTTGGATAACGTTTCTGTAACTTCGAATTCGCAGTGAATCTCACCTGCATATTGTTCTCACAGATACGGAAGTATTTATTATAAAACAAAATCTCCGAGTTATTCTATGTCAAAAATAGAAGTTCTAATTATTCATTTATTTATTTACCTATAATAGGCATATAGTCAATGTAAGCTTAAATTAATCTAGCACTCACGACCAATAACGGATTTATATTTTACGGATATACATAATTATAACTAGCTTTTGCCCGCGACTTCGCCCGCGCATATATTACCTACTACACATATAAACCTTCCTCCTGAATCACTCACTCTATCTATTAAAAAAACCGCATCAAAATCCGTTGCGTAGTTTTAAAGATCTAAGCATACATAGGGACATAGGGACAGACAGAGGAAGCGACTTTGTTTTATGCTATGTAGTGATAGTGATTTGTGTCATTTTTATATTGCTCAAGTGTTCAAATTACCTTTCTACAACAAACCGTGCGAACAAATTCCACGTAAAGTGTAAATTCCTAATAGCAAAGCAATCAGCTACTTATCACTGATACGGGAAGGCAAAAGGTTACTTTGACATTTCACGTTTATTACGCGCTTGTACCCGGCCGCATCCGGTCGCAATCTGGAGATAAATCACAACTATTTATTTATTCCCAAACCCTTTATCTTTCACGTTCCAAATGCCACACGTCCTGTATCGCCCACATCTGTAATAGAATTTGTCCAATCGAAGTATGTTTTATATTTAGCGTTATATTTGTGGAATACATTTCTGTGAATACCCAAAAATGTACGTGTACATTCTCAGTCGCGTAACCTTGAATTTCTAAAGGATTATTTGTGACCTTTTCAACGTGTTATAAATGTAAGTAATAATAGTTATGATTAGGATGTATATAATGAGATACGTGCCGCACGAGTAACAAAAAAAGTATCTATGAAACCCGCGTGACAGGAAAAAGCTCTTTAAATTGTTTTTTTTGTATAATTCCCAACCACCTGCTAACACGTCGCGCGCCAACTTCGACACCTACATTTTGTTTAAGTCGCACAAACTACTCCGCTACGCTTCAATCATTTTATGTATTCAGTGAGCGTCCGCAAGTTTGAGGATAAAAGAAACAAAACAGTCGTTCAACAAGTTATTAGTGCTGCTAAGTTTGTTCGTAATATTTCTCGGTAACGCGCGAGTGTTACTCGTATCTGTGCGTGAGATGCTTTATTTTATTTACGAGGTTTTTTTACACAAAGCAGTAAACAAGGAAACAACAATCGTAAGCTGTAGTTGGTGTTCATAAATTTCTGTAACCAAACGAAATAAATCAAATGCAATCTTGTGTCAATTCAAGAAGAGAGTAGCAGATGGATCTGTTACTACACATTAGTGTACTTAGCATCTATTAGTCACTACAGTTCGCGTTTAGTTTGCATTTGTTTTATGTCCTATAAACTGTGTTGAATATATGCGTTTCTACTCCTGATGACGGAGATCCAACACCCTTGAGATCAAAACGCAAATATTTTAGTTAGAATTATCTTGCATCAGTATGTTGAATTCTGCCGGTGTAAACCCAGTAGTTTTGGTTTTTATCTCAAACTTCAGTTTACCAATTTTGTACCCCAAAATACGTTACGTACATAACAAATGATTGATAGAAAATATTAATACATCATATTTAAAAAAAAATCGTTAAGAGCAAAAATGTACGTGACTTCGTTCAATTGGTGACATACAATTTTCTCGACGGAAAGTTTTACATACAGAACGCTTTACACATATCTGGTTCTGTGTGCGACGATTTCTTTTTAACAATGCCCTTTCAGTAACGGGGACCAACTTTTAAGAAATGTTTCCTGCCGAGCCTAATGACGCGAAACTTTGCCGGATAGGCAAAAAATATACTGAACTTCGAACGGGCGGGTCGTCTTAAGTAATTTGGTGGTACACAGCGAGGGAAAAAGTTACAAGGAGCCCGATCTGAATAATAATAATGTGGCTCTGTGATATCTATATAAATGCGGACGGAGGAATGATTGTATCACTGCAAACTAGCAGCGAGTGTACGCGAAAAAAACGCTTCAAAACAGGACATTATAATTATTACAGATTAGCTGTGCCCGCGATTTCGTACTCGTGGAATAGTGACTTTGAGCAGCATTTTAATTTTCTAGAATACCTTCATTACGGATCGCCGAGAGTACTTATTTAATATATCAAAGTCCTTTCTTAGGGGATGCCTACGTCATAGTAGCTTTATGCATGCAAAGTTTGTCAAAGTCTCAGCCTGATCGCTTTAAAATTGACAAAGTTTCATTTCACGGGAAAATGTTTTTTTAATTAATTTTTAACTAGTCGTTGATTTTACAATGTTGCACACTGGATCCGACAGACTGCGCTACCATCGCAGTGTCAAATATTAATTAGCTGTCAAACATAATACGACGTACGTCCCGTCAAA
>DWEM01002929.1:0-11364 GCA_018245935.1 Agara belti belti | reverse complement strand
TAACTGGTGAAATGTGAGGGTGTTCTACACTCCTCTGCCTACCCCTTCGGGGAATACAGGCGTGATGTTACGTATATTAATATCAATATACATTATTTAAAAAGTCAATACTCTTCCGAAATTGAAAATGTTGATTTTGGTTCGTAGTAATTGAGTATAAATTATAAAAGGACTATTAATACATATTTAAGCGAACCCGCCGGAGGATCTCATAAGACCTAAATAAAATGTAAAGATAAATGAAAATTTTCTTAAATTCTAATAAAACACGTCACGGTGAACTTAAATTCCAGTTTTGGAAATAAATTACTCTTGTGGGCGAGTGATCATATCGCCGTAAAGAGTATACCTACTTACAATTTAACAGAATAACCACTCAGTTCCGCGAGCCCCTGATGATTTCTTAATATCCCCTTTTTTCGACAGTTCTTGTTCTACTGCTGGAACCCCTCTCATAGTGAGATTGGCTTAGGACCATAGTCTCCACGCTTGCCAACTGTGGATTGGCAGATTTCACACACCTCAGAAAATATTACAAATTTTATAACATCTCTAACGGTGTGCAGGCTTCCTCACAATGTTTTCCTTCACCGTTGTATGCTCAGCGATATTTTAATCTTTGAGATATAAAACGTACGTAATTTTGTAAATTCCGAGGTGCGTGCCAGGATTCGAACCCAAACCCTCGGAGTGAGAAACTGAAATCCAAACCACTATAACTGCTTTGTAGGAAGTTATGTACCGACGCCTAAAGGAAGAAAGTACTGTGTTAAGTAGTTTGGAATTAAGTTTGCTCACTGTAATAGAATACTAAACTATGTATTTTCATGTCCATAGTCTATTCGTGGCTAGTAAATATTCTTGTTTCAAACTAGTCTGTGTTCGGTTTTAATATTGAGGCTTTAAATTATTATTTCGCTGAAGCGCAGAGGCGTGCGAAATACGACCTCTAGTGTTTGAAGCTTTTAGGGAGATTTCAAGGGGTCCTTCAATTGGTTTCGAAATTTTCGTTGCTCCTTAAAATCGTCGTGTTTATTTCGAAGGACGGGACATTTTTGTGTGATTGACGAAGGAAACGGGCATTCATGTAATCTGATGTTAAGTGGTCACTGTAGTAGGTACTCTGGACGAAGAATCTTTGAGAATGGTCACGCTACCTCGCGTAAAACCTTTATAGAGTTTCCAATTGAACGACATGAAATACGACGCTATATTTATCTAATTTGATACGAAAGTCTGTTCAAATGTATGTGTATACTTTAAATTTTTTCAATATTTTTAATTAATTTTTTAATAATCGAATATTTTTAGTTTCATGATTGCTACATAAAAGTCATACGTCAAATGAAATGCCTAACGTAGGTACTCGCTGAAATACAGAAACACACTCGAATTTAATGCTGGCCATCACTTAGTTAATAACGGAATGTACTTATAGTTCGTGTCTATAGCGATGCAGTACCAGTATTATTGCGCAAACGTTGGTAGTGTTCTCTATATAATTAACACAGTAATGCCGCTCATGAATTCAGATTCAGGAAGAATAAATAGTATCATATTAGTCAGAGCCACTCGTATTAGTCACATGGAAGATAACTACACTGGACCGCGCTTATCGCTGATAACAGAAGTGCATCTACTCGTAATTTTCATGTTATGCTGTATTTACAACTACCTTTTATCCGTGACATCATCTGCGGGGAATCAGTGTGATATAATTGATTGAAAAGTTCGTATATTCAATACAAATAAAATTGAATAAATTGAGTTTTTTTAATTACACCACAGATATAATACGATGCAATTGTGAATGTCGTCCTTTTTTGAAGATTATATCCTTAACTATTCAATTCTAAGAGAATTGCTTTCCTGTGAGAGTGAATAAATTATAATTAATAATAATTGTTAGGTCTTATTACTATGTTACATTAACGTATAATATTTAAATGCTTGTCTATTGAGAACCTAATGCTCATGGAGGGTAATGGAGGTCCCGAGGTACCACGCCAGCGCGCTTCAGGTAAAAGATTCATTGAAGTAATGACATACGAGTATTACGCTTTGAGATTCGAACGTATAACAATGTATAACTTGGGTATCATATCTATTGTTAACTAATTATAAGTACCACTACTAATACTACTAGTGGTATTTTGAGAATTAAACTTGTAAATATTATTACACCATTACGCCAGGGATAAAGGGGCTTACAAAACTAACGTCCTACTGCTACGTTCATCACTCTCTTCATACACCCTTCCTTTTTCTTGAGAATTAAATTTATCATTAAAATGTGCCTACGAGGAAAAATTATACATACCTACATACTTTGCAAATATTTCTATTATTTTCTTATTTTATTACAGCGTTTCCAGGGTCTTATTTTCATAAGATTAAAGCAAACCTTTCCGTGAAGTGTTCGGGGTGAAATCTTTTATATTTTTGTGTTTCAGCAAGGTATGAAATACTTGAGAGACTCAAGAAAGTTGAGTGCGATTGTTATCAACATTTGGTCGAAAGGACTCTCGGCTGCAATATTTCTTAGGGTTGCCATCGTACATAAAGTAGAACGAAAATATTGCAAAAGTATGAAACAACAGGAAAGTAGGAGTTGTTAAACGTGTTTTTAAGCACTGAATATAGAGCGTGTTGCTTTATTTTTATAACGGCAGAACAATTTCAGAATTTTTACAAAATGTATCCAATATTATTCACAATTCATGATATTCATAAAACTTCCAATGTCTGAAAAAGTGCAGTTATTTAAATTTATTTTTAAGTAACCTTTTTTCTCAGTAGGTACTGATTTTAACGACTGGCGGATACAATATTGGAGATAAATTAAACTCAAATAGCTAATTGTAATAGTATAAAGTTAATGTCATATAAATTTATAATCATTTGTGATGTAGTAACATCTGTAAGTGATAAAAGACGTTGCTGTTACTAGAGCATTTTTATTGGCACTTCACCGAGTCGGTTTATATAATTTGCTATAACTACCTATAAATCTTTCATTTTTATTGCCTGTTTTATTGTTCAGTTCATAAAGACTTTTGGCCACTTTTAGGTACTATAATGCAATTTGGTTTCATTAAATTTTTCTATTTCATCTTAAACAATATTATTACTTTTAAGTGGACTTAGCGAGCATACCTGAATGTACTCTTAGGTAATGTAATGTCAGGTATTATTTTTTGAAACTCATATAGTGTTCTATTGGTGGAAACGGGTTTCCGTTTATATGAAAAAGTTTTAGGCCTGCACGGGCTCAGGGCCATAAGCTACCATGCTGGTCAGATGTGTGTTGGCTGACTTCACACACTTTAAAGAACATTACTTAGAGCCGTAAGGTGTGCAGACTTCCACAAGGCGCTTTAAACGCACATAACTCTTTTAAATCAGAGGTCGAACCTCAGACCCCGAAGTGGCAAGGTAAAATACAAATTCCTAGGTTATTATTAGCTATTTCTCTTAAGCACGTTTATATGAATACAACGGTTTTATAAAATATTGTTTTATTACAATTGAATGATGCTTAGAATTACGAGTATGTACATGCTCCATACGCATACGGCTTTGATGTCGAGAGCGCGCGGCAATATCGCAAGAATTTCATAACATTTCTAACCTGCATCGCCAGGAAAAAATTGTCTGCGGCTGTTATATTCTTTTATATCGCCATGGTATGTACATTAAGCTCAAAAAACAAAAGTATCCATTGAGTGAACAATTTCACGATACCTTGTTCAAAAAGGGATAACGCGAAATTCTTTTCAAATTGTATTCATCGTGGTTTATAGTATAAAATGAATGTTTATGACAGAAATGAGAGTAGCCTCAGATTGACGTGGTTGTAGGCTACTTCACGGTAGCGAATTATTAGTGGAAATCTGCATTGCGGTCGTAAATTGTCGTAAATTGGTCGCTAATCAAGTGACGTCCAGCTGCGCCCGGTGCGATTTAGCTCGAGCTTCCCCGGCGTTGTTACACATAATCGACAGCTATCAAAATCTAAATAGATTACTTTCATAAGGTCTGAGAGCTTTTGTTATATTATGAAGAGAACGGCGAATGTACTCGTATATAGAACAAACACGTCAGGTCGGTAAGGATAGAGATGTTTTGTACTAGGTGTTTTCTGCGCGCCTCGTTGAGGTCTTGGCGTGATGGTATAAAAATAATAATGAACTATATTTTGCTTACATGTACGTGCTATTGGTATACCAATGAATTTTTACAATATTTAAGACTTCCATTTCATATTGCGTAGTTCATTTGTCGAATAAAATAAAAAAGGAAATAAACATATCAGGAAAGTTTTCAGTTAATTTAAATTTAGCGTTTTTTCAGTGCTAGGTGAAGTTTTCGCGAGCAAGCATCCTGAAATCTGAAACCACCGAGTTCTGAAGACATCTGACGCTGCGATTCTTGCAGCAGTATTACGGTATCAGCACATTTTACCATTCTCCCGTAAGAACGAACTAATGTTGTTTTGGAGATATCGGTAACATATAACATTATAATATTATATTGTTTAGTTGTTGAATTCTCTGAGTTGGCTTACGATAAGTCTAAAACAACAAACAGTCAAGAAAGCGTTACAGTCAGACCGACGTTCACTTATTTTCGTATATATTGTATTAGAATGTGTGTATGTAAATATACTATAACATAAATCATTGCTATTTGTGACATTTCAACGTCGCCTACTAGATAAGATTTTTCATTATCTTTCCTTTGATTTCAGATTACAGCACTATACAGTATATTGCGATAGCGTCCTTAAAACGTAGAAACCAATTTGAGGAGGGACTTTTAGTTGCTTTTTACATGCAGGTTCCATTTCTCCTCATGCATGAGGTTGAGGTTAGCGACGAAAGTATTTAGTGCTGGATTGGATTCTATAAAACTGATAAAAATAAAGTGCCTAATGCTAAATGGATTATTATGCATATGGGCGATCAATTCATATTGTGGTGTCGGTATCATTGTTTACAATTTCTGTAATATTCATTGTAAAGTTTATTGTAAAAAAAATTAAAAATTAAAACATTTTTTAAACTAGTATTGTAATAAGGGTTTTTTTATTCGACTCTTTTATTTGTCTCTTGTATTTGTGTGATCTACTTTCATGCCTTAGTCTATCACGCTAGCCGAGTGGGCATTCGCAGATTTTACACACCTCAGAAAATATTATATACTTTATAACATCTCTAAAGTATACAAGAGCTCCGTTAAATAAAATATCGCTTCAGTACAGGTAAGGGAAAATTCTTGCAGTTGAGTACTATTAACTTACCTCCGTTTATGAGGTAGTCAGCAGAAAACAGATTTTTAAGCTCATCCTACGTTATATTACATACTACAGTGTAATGAAAGGTGCGTTTACATTGTCCAGCTACTTGCCTAACTCATTGTCGCCAGTTAGTTACCTCATAGGACTTTTTACCTCATAAGACAGGTTTGACAATCTGTCTTTAAACTCTAGCACGAAGTACTAATAAAATGTAATTGGACCTATATTAATAATAATTTCTCTATTCTCTTGTCACTATAAAAAAACAATTCGTTCAAATGCTTAGTGCTTATGACTATTAGGTTAGACAATGTAAAACAAGTATTTGGTTTTTGAGATAAATACGTTTATTAATATTGATAATTACATGAACGGTTCTACAATTTCGTGTATTTTAATATTATTACATTATTTTGGATGCCAAAACTGCGGTGAAAAAAACCATTGTAGGTTTGGGACATTGCGAGGGCCCCTTTATAAATACTAACAAAGTTTCATATTGCATTTCTGGTATACTCAAATATATAATTTCGTTTATTTTTCATGATACAGAAGCTTTACAATTTATCGGATAATAGACAAATTACATTCGTAAATGTTACATTTCGGAACAGATATGTGGAAATTTATTAAGTTTATTTTTTTAAATATCCAAACGAAGGGCCTAACGACTGTATGACACGTGTGATAATGTCATCGTAATGAATTTAGGAGGCATATTTGGCGAGGAATTCTTTGAGCTCGGCGTCATGCTCGCCATCCTTGTTGAATTCTTGTGAAAGATTTTTCCAGTCGTCGGGCAACTTCTCCGTGATAGCTTTGATCACGGTAGCCACTAAAGACTTCTGCTGGTCAGAGCATTTGCCACAAGATGTCTGCACTGCATCGGGGATCCATTCTAGAAGAAAATATTTTTTTAATATATTGACGTACGTTACACCGAGCTTGTAGTTCTGCCCTCTACCTGTCAAATATAATTTCTACGTTCGGGATATGGTTGTTAATGAGTTTAAGCCACTTTTAACTTTTCTCTTCTTGCCTAAAATGTTTATATTCGAAATAGCCGTCCCTAACCAGTTGACTAAGACAATTTTAATTTACACAGCAGTATTATTACGAACAATACTGTTTCTGATGTCGTTTACTCATGAACAGGGAGATATTATAATGTCATTTTAATGGAACAAATAGAGTTAAAGTTGTACCTATACCTATACTTTTAAGTCGTGCTTTCACCGAGTGTACTCGACAAGTCTGAGTAAGTCTACATGCATTCGCTCGGTAAATAAAAGTATTGCAGAGAGCAAACATACTCATACGTTAGATATCGTCGAATTAAATTAATATTTGCCCGCTGTATATTCCACCCATATCTACGATCGACGAAACTCGTGAAAGCAAATTTTCATTAGATGTTCGCGTTTTGTATTAGTACGATGTTTGATGTCAATCAATCTGATACCAAAACAATCAAGCTGGCGCTCAGTAATCAGGGAAAACAATTAATTTGACTGGTAGCGAAGATCAATAGGGCTGTTTTTTTAAATTCTTGATATTCAAGCATTATTCCGCAATTATGTCTCATGGACGATGATACAGGCTACTACGTAGCGCGGTTGTCTAACAAATATTTCTTCGTGTCTTAAGAACATAATCTGCTCATGATCTACTAAGCGTTTTTATATATTAAGCTCGCAGGATCATGTATTTAATACAAAATAAGTTTTGCGAGAGAGTGAAAACGAGGCACAGTGTTCGCCACGGTTACACCGTTGGCATTTGTTACGTCAAGTTGAACGTCCTCTACGTTTGGGTTATTGCGAACTGTAATAGAGACTTAGCAACGTAAGAATAATAAATATCTTAGCGGTTGAAATAGCGTTTTGCCAGTTAAACAGTTCTGCAGTATTTCATATTTAACTCTCACTGTTTATATTATTCATTACATTATCCGTTATTATATTATCCGTTACATTTCCTTTGGTAAATTACGAAGCAGTTGAATAAAAATGAATGGTTTTTAACGCCACAGAGAGGGCGATGAGCATGAGAGTAATAATGTTAACTAATTACACACCACTTTAGTATTGTGTTACTAGGACGAAATAAGATTGACGTTTTCGTGTAGATATTAATGAAATCATAAGATAAGACATAAACATAAACGACATGAATGAAGATTTTATGTATGAAATTGTCAAATTATTTTTTATCTAAGAAAAATGAAATCGGTAGACCAGAATAATAGTAAGCCTAATACTTATATAATACTTTAATATAACTTTTTGGCCGACATCTAAGATGGTCAAAACTTGAGTAATGGTACCATGTATGTACCTGTAGGGTAATAGTCGTCTCCTATCGATCGTTGGTAATTTTAGCCAATATGATATAGAAATGTTGAAAGGTTCTTTTTCTTCTTCAATATTCGTGGGCGTCTTGACAACAAATAATAATACACGAACTGCTACAAAGTGGGTCAGGAAGGGGTTATAATAAATTGCTGAAATTACAAATCGCGCACGTTTGCACGTTATTTTATCAAGAGAATATTTTGTACCAAAAAAACAAGGGAAATATTTTTGAAGCAAATGTGACTTAACCCAAGAAGATAGACATATTCTATCGCGGACTTTTTTTTCTAGGGCTTTACAAGAAGTACGATTCTCTGGTTATTTATATTGACGTATCTCATAAGGTCCAGTCACCGTTAGCCATGTAAGTGACCAAACTTCGTTTTTTGTCGATTTTTTTTTCTTTAATTTATTTAAGGACTTTGTCGTAAAGCGACCATACCGTCCCGTAAAAAAAACAACACACTCATTACAACAAACAAAAAAGAAACCACAAAAACAAAAAATAAAATTAAACTTTAGATAGAGCTAAGTGGGCTAAGTCAACCAGCAGTTTTGTCGATTTTCTAATAAAACATTTGTACCATACATATGTATTTTTGATAAAGAAACCCCCTATATCAAATTTCATCACAATCAGCCAAAGGGGTTTACCATGGGTTATTTCATCGCGTGATCTTAAATTTAAGTGACACTCGAAACTGATTAAATTCATTTCAAATGAGTAAAAGTGTTTTGTTTCCACTGAAACGCATAAGTACTAACATGTAGGCGTACCATATAAGACATCCTTATGGAATGTGTAATTGCCTGTAGCTTTTTTCTCATAGATGGATGGCGGCATCAATCACTTACGTTGCCAGAATTTACGGTTTACAGAGATTTTCTGTACCCATTTATTATATTTCATTTTGTGTATTGAAATAACACAGAAAAAATAACATGTGTATTATATAAAGATCTTCTTATAACATCTCGAAGACGACCTTCAAAGAATTTTTGTTTTGGTCGTTTTGTGTTGTTTCTATGTACATATTGCGCGTTCAATTGGTTATGCTGGTGGTATCGTGTTTATTATTCTTGTCTATGATCTGTTCTGAATCTTGAATCTCAATATAAACTAGGCTGTAACTTTATATAGTATGGTAGACTATGGAAACTTAAAGTATAAAGTTTCGTGAAAAGAGAATTGCTTTAAATTGAGAGATATTGATATTAGAACTTGACTCGGATCAGAATTCGTGTTCAAATATTTTCGCTGAAATTTACAAGCGATTCGGTGTCTCTCGGAGCTAGGTAACCGGTGTTGGTTCCTGAAGAAACCAGTAAATGACTGATACGTCTATTAGCAATTGCAGAGATTTCGGGCAAGCCGTTCAAGAATTTTAACTGACTGATTTTTTATGACCTTATACCTCAAAAATGACCATTTGTTACTAACGGTCACTTAGTCAACAAATGACCATAACTGGTGCTGATAAACAGGTTTCGATACATATGTTCTGAGTTATAAGTTAATGCTTATCGATGTGTGATATGACACGTTGCAAACGGTATGTACAGAAACAAAGACGAGAAACACTTACTCTTGAAGTCACTTCCTTCCGGCGTGCACTTTCCTTGACCAAGGAAGCACTGCACGTACGCCTTCAAGAGTCGGAGGTTGTTGATGAGCTCTTGCACGTCGAAGTTGTTGTAGCGATCGAAATCGTCTTCTGGCCTGGCTGCCACGGCCGCCACCAGCGCAAGCACGACAACTAGTTTCATGGTGAAACTGTGTAACAAATTGGATTAAAACGATTTTCAAGTTTTCACAATTTTGAATTTAAAGTCAATTCTTGTCCTCATGGTGGTTTGGTTTTTGTTTATTTGATACAATACGCAAGCAGATAGAAATTCTATAGATCAGAATAAACTGGTACCAAACAAATTCAAAACTGCGTTTGTGTTCAGTATAAAGTCCTATAGAATGCTAGGCTAATGTAGGCTTCCGTACTCGTGCAGACATCTCAAGCGTATCCTAACGTAACGATATTACTGTCCTCTGTATGGCGTTATCGTCGCTAAAGAGATTACGCTCCGTCATCAGCCATATACTGCTGTCGGTATACGTTAAATTTCTCCTCTCCAATTTTATTTTAAATGTTATTATAGTTTAAATGAGAAGGATTTGTTGCTCACAAAAGTATGCGTTACATATTTTGCTTATTTAAACATACTCTGTTGCTAAAAAACCGATTAAAAACCTATTTACTCTGGCGTTATAGAGTTGAACAAAGTTCTGTAGGAGAGTTGCTATCATTCATTTCAACAATTATAAAATCGTGATCGTGATACTGCGAGGTAATGTTGTAACCTTAATTGTTGTGTTGATTAATTGAGTGATTAAACAATTATCATTTATCATCACTAATTGCTCACAATCACAGCACACGAGTAAGTATACTTCGGTATCAACACATGGTCACATACTACGGCGAAGTATGTAACACTACAGCGGGGTTTGACTATGTGTGAGTGTATCTGTATATACGCGTCCGTGCGTACAACTCATTAATTTCAACAGCGGCGCTAGGGTTAAAGTAAATTGGTCTCCACGTAGGTGTTTCGGTTTTGTTGAAATATGATTAAAACCATCACTGTGTTTATAATGTAATAAAAGAAGCAAAAGGAAATATAAAACAATGTATTCTACTAATGCACAGAATTGGTACGAGCACAAAATTTAAGCGGGTACCTAAACTGTGTACCAAAATTAATAATTTAAATTGAAAATTGTTTTACAACAAATAATGGAAAATGTTCTTATCAGCATTCCCGACTTTAAGTAATCATATTGTATTTCCATAATGGTGAGGGATGTTACAATTTAGTTGTCCTTATCTATATATTAAATTTCCTCGTACATCCTGAAGTTGGTTTGAAAACTAAAGCTTTCATTGTATTTTTCACGTCTGTCACGTGAGAATGTAATTTGAATTTAAACTTCAATCGGAACATGGAACTGACACAATTTTTTTTATAAGAATTGGCAGCCCCATTAGTTGCTTAAAACAAAAATGGAAATTTTGTTTGAAAATGAATAAACCAGGTGAAAGCTGTCGCAAACAAGAGATTTACATAGAAAACCCCGACTGGTATTCCAAGAATAAATGTATCGACTAATATTGAACGATAATTACGCGGGACGAAATACGTATGTAGGTAGATCCATGGCTGCCATGATTAACACGGGAACCACTGACCAGAAATAAAATTGCATAAATATCACATCGCATACGTTTATAAATAAATCCACCAAATGAAAACAACTAGAAATTGTAATTAATATAACAATTAAGCAATAAAATTATAATACTTACCTTTTTGTTATAATTATAATCCAACTTCGTGACGATCGCAATCTGCTATGATACATAATTGTTTTGTTGTTGGTTTATATAGTTTCGAAAATTTTGGTGTCCTTGGTGTTCAGGGCGCATAACCAAGCGAGCGATAAATGGCTGGGTGCTAAATTTATATGTAAAGTTCCGAACCCACCAACCGTCCTTTTTTTCAACGTTCAAATTTATAATTCCTTCGCACATCACAACGGCATATTGTGTGTTTATTATTTTTACGTAAATTTCATAACATTTTGACTGCCTCGTTGGTCGAGCGGTTGCTAGCGCGACTGCCGATCAGGAGGTCCTGGGTTCAAATCCCGGGTCG
>DWEM01002928.1:0-11365 GCA_018245935.1 Agara belti belti | reverse complement strand
TTAGTGATAAGGGTTGTCCACCCTTAACATTGTTTGTTAGGCGGTACGAAGTTCGCTGGGTCAGCTAGTTACAATATGAAAATAACCATTGCGTATAAACAAGCAACAATACAAGATGCAAAGTATTTTATTGAAACAAAAACTGCCTCGGGTCTCTGAAAAGGAAATGCAGGAACGATCAATATTTACGCAATTACAAGCACCTTATCTGCAGCTCCATAATTTTTTTCATTTCCCGTTGAGAGTCCCATCAAAATCGTTTTAGCTGTCCTGAAGATTACACCGAACGAACAGACAAACAGAAAAACATTAAAAAAAATAATATCGGTTGCTCGTCAAATATAAATAACCCGACCGATTTAAGACTCCCAATTATTTCGCAATCACAAATATTCACTTTATTTGTATGTACATGGATACGTGATATCTCATGTATTACAAGCGTCGGTATAAAAACATTGAGCCTCCAAACCTCAGCAGGCGTCCCAGCGAAATGAATACAACCTATACAAACACCAACATACTCGTATGATTACGGGAGCTGAACTGTTGAACAATATTACCTACGGCGTATTTTGTAATAATTGAATTTTAAAGATAAATAAACTCATATGGAATCATTTTAGTTATACTTCCATTTCCATTGTTCCATCGAAAATTGGCTACGTTTTAACAACAAAACAATGTTACCGATTACGGGAAAAAGTATATTTCAAGCGTCGATGATACAAATAGCCCATGTTCAACTAACGTAGCACTATATATATATAGAACTATATTGAACAAGTTTCGTGATTATCTAAGTTTATTGTTGTCAAGGTTATGTCAAGGCCATTTTTAATGAGAATAGTAAACGATAGATACCATGAATATGGATGGATATTTTTTGTCATGTATGATTTAAACATTCATTAAAGAAAGAATCCAATAGAAGTATAGGCAAGGGTTTTTATTTTTAATACGGTTTACATACAGATAACGAAAGTCTCATAATTAATATGTTTCTTACAATCTTGTTTTGTTCTACATATTATTGGACACTGAAATTGAGAAGATTATGGTAATAGTTTACTATGCTGGCCAGTCTCCACATTGTAAAGGACATTAAAGAAAATACTGAGATATACAGATTTTCTCATGATGTTAGGATAATACCATACTTGTGACATATAGCAAAACTGCCCAAAACCCCCATATTGTATAAACATTCTATATACATTTTCATTGTATTTTAACATCGCCGGTTTAATTTTGTATAAACATAAATTCAAGTACATTGAAAAGGTCAAGGTCTCAGGCACTCTAATGGACTTTAATTGAAAATAATGATGTTCTAAGGCGAGCGGTGAATATTATTCTATGAAATGAATACCCGCTCTCGTGTTAATAGCGTGCAAATAAATTTGTGAGCAGCTTTTATAATTAAAAATTGAAGTGAAATTTGTTTTACAATAACCCTTTGAAAATTTTTATTCAATTAGAGGACAATTTTATATGTCCTATCAACCCTGCTGAAATTTACAATTAGAGAAATACAGTACATAAGCGTGGAATAATATAGATAAAATCATAGAATTTTAGTGAATAAAAAAAAAACTACGCTTATACATAGTACACGTGTCCTCCAAGCAAGAGAGTATAGAGCGGCGGCAAAGAAGTGCGTGACGGCACAGAAAGCGTCATACCGTTAGCTATCACGGCATAAGACTCTATGTTACTCCCAGTGCTCCAAGAGATGTTTCATATACACATACACATACACTACAAATATCACATAAAAATACAATGTTCACATTACGATACTTATGATGACAATTAGTGAAAAATAAAGGAAACGCTCTTACGTCCATCGACTTCCAATAGCGGCATGCGTAAATATACTCTCCGTCCACATCGGGTCGCCGATTCTGTACACGGACGATGTTAAGCTTCTTCCTGGCGACCAGATCCCACACTGTGAGGGCTTCAGTTGGCTGCCAACTGCCAGCGACGCATTGATCCCGCTATCGAGATTAAATAATTGGATGATGCAGTAAAATCAAATACGACATATTTAAAACTTTCATTTAAACAAAAGGTCGTTTAAATACAAATTAATGAATGCAACAAATTCATGTATAACAACAAAAGGTAGAAAATAAAATTGAGCCGAAGTGCAAAAATTTCCGCAAAAATGTTTTTGTGATTATCACACAACAAACATGACTTAACAAGTCATTAAAGCAATTGAGCAAGTATTTCTTGATCAATCCGTATCCAGAAATCTTACTTGAGAAAAACAAAATTATTTAATTTTGTTAATACACAACTTGTAGCCTAACATATTTGTTGTGTTAATTCTGGTAACATGTGAAAAAACATATGATTTGTTGTGTAAAAGATTAAATGACAGTGTACATGTTTATGTATTTTAGTTTCTAAAACATGAACAAGAAAGAAGGCACGAACACAAAGCCTGTAAGTTTTACCTCAACGGCACTAAAAATAGTCGTCCGTCGCTAAAGCGAAAAGTATACTACAGGAGCGCATTGAAGTTCATAACGAGGAGGGACAACGTCGAGTTTTTAATTAAAAACCGCTTGTTCTCGCTTTTCGAACATGAAACTTGGATGTCGCATAGACAGCGTCACAAATTAGAAACTCAATAATTACAGGTGATAAAAGAAATATCTATCAAGAGAGTGTTATATTAAAGAAGTACGTCGATTTTGTAATAATTGAGATATTTGGCAGTCTCTGTCTACCCCTTTAGGAACCTGGCATGGTAATATAATAATAATATTAAAAGTAATATTTTTATATAGCAGTTATAACCTAGTGGTCTGGATTTTAGTCTCCTTCTGATGTTTGGGGTTTCTGTTCAAATCCTGGCTCCTTCTGACTACGAAATTAAGTGCGTTTTATAGTGCGTACATTCAAATATAAAAAAAGAAACAAAGATACCGAAAACCATGGTCGGGAAAACCTAGACACACTAGAGTACCCACCTATTTTATAAAGTGTTAAAAAACTTATGTTTCTGAGATATGTGAAGTCTACCAATTGCTAGCGCGGTAGATTATGATCTAAACACCTCACTATGAGAGGAGATCGGTGTCTAGCAGTGGAACAAAATTATAAAAGTATAAGTAAAATTATAAAAGTATAAGTGCAATAAAAGTATTGAAAAAATAAAAATAATGAACAAGACAAAATAATGAACTACAGATAATTTCTATATGGTGTACAAAAGACGAATGAAGGTATTATAATTTTGGTGGATGGGCTTGAGCCTAACGGCTTACGGCACGTCAACCTGTTCAGATTGTTTGTACGCATTTTTTATTTTATTTGGAAGGTATTATAATGTATAAAATATAAAATAGTTTAAAGTTTAAATTACATTTCAAGCTCCTAACGAGGGCCAGTGATTAATTAACTTCGCTAGGTTTCCCTTTATATAAAAGCAATGTGAAAAACATTCATTATTAAATTCTGTTTTTATTATTCGCTGACTATTAACGTAGAAAATTTAATTAATAAACGAACTCGAAAATGAAATAAACGTTTCAATAGCATTCGTAGCTCATTGTTCTGAAAATTTATCACGTATTTATAGATATGAATTTTAAAAATTGCGTATAAAGTTACGCTAGCACATTGCCTGTTTAGTTAATAGTTTCTTTGTATTGTCATGTTTGGTTGTGAATATTGATATAACAGAGGAATAAAGCAATACAAAATTTTAATACATACTTGTGAAAGAGTTACGATAGTGATCAAGAAATTATTTGCAAATGTTGTAATTAATTTTTTAACAACTACGACTTAACCGATTGGGCTGAAATTTAATGTAATCGCGATAACAGAGCAATAATATAATATCATGGAACTGATCTGCATAGCAACGCCTCAATGAAGCAATTATTAATTTATAGAAGCAAGAAATGTAGACAAAAGCGGTGTTCAGTTTCAGAGACTGGAGATGTAACCGGCAAGTGTTTTAAACGCTTGTTTTTAGCTAGATTTTTTTGTTTTTAAAATCCGCTTCTCAACAACTGCGCCACGTACCATCCAGTATATACCATAAGTAGACAATTTACAAATACATACAGAAAATAATGTGTAACACACAAAAGCGATCCTACTGCTAAAAGCACTTTAGCAAGCAACTGCTTGATTATATAGAAGACTTAAAAAAGCTTCGCAAATGTTGAACTATTCGGAAATTTTCTAGCAGAGTGCTTTTTTTCTCGTTTCTCCTGTAACTGAAGTGTTCATTATTTCCTCGCTAACTAGGTGGGCAATTACAGGCGAGAAAAAAGCTTACATTGCAAAGAAAAACAGCGAGTTTTTGTTCCTCGTTCCTTCTTTCAAGCCTTGGCTTAAGATATAACTTAATAGTATAACTAGACTCAGTTACAAGTGCGACTACACTTATCCAATATCATTGTTTTGAAAAAAGCCAAAATCAACTTATAGGCTTATATTCATTATTTATAATTGTAATGTGCATTAATAAGTTTATTGTTGAAATAAAAAATGGTTAAAGTAATAATTTAACAGTCCAATTTACTCTTACTTACTCTACGGTGTTGGCCGAAGGTCATGCAGCCATGACGTGCGTTTCTAGCGCGGTCGGCACTTGTCTTTTGTGATGTATTAAACTATTTTGTTTATGGAATTTAGAACTAGTCACATAACATGTGCAACTATATAAAACACTCAGAAATTTTACAACATTAAAGTTAATGTCTATAAAATTAAAACAGTATTGGCACAGATTGTCATTATATAGGTCTGGGATTATAAAGACTTAAGAACGTCACAATTTCGTCCTCTAATTTGTCACACAGCTGACAAAAATAAATGAAACAAGTATAAAACTAATTCTCATTACTCTCCAACATAAAATATTGCGAAATAAGATTATACGAGTATCTTTGAAGCTCGGAAAAATATTCGGAAAGTTAATTTGCAATATGTACAATTATTATTTTTATGAAAAGATTTCTTTAATTAGAAATGTAAATAACTTCATACTGATTCCTTCACAAAGTCTCAATAGCAGGTAGGCAATTAGTTGTTTCGTCCATGTAACTCGAGAAGAGAATAAAGCTAAGGTGTGTCCTGCAGGTGGCAAGTAGGTATAGTTTCAATTGGTAAATATCTTACCTGTATGAGGCGTACATTTGTTTGTTGTGTTTGAATGTACTCAAAATAGCTATATAAGTATTATATAGTATGTACATATGTCATTAATCGGCTGTCTGGTTACCATAGCACTAGTTCTGTCTAGTTTAGGATCAGCTAGCCGTGTGTGAGGGTGTCCCAAATAATATTGAATTATTATTATTATTTATTAATTATGTTTAACCATAAAACAAATACTTACGTTTAAATCAATACTATCGCTGCATATATTCACGCCTTCGAAAGTCATCATGCATCCGACTTTACACCTCACATCCCATATCTGAAAAAATATAGCTTCTTGATTATGTCCGGGACATCTTTGTGAGTAACTAAGAATACCTAAGTCACAACAACAATGGGTGATATTGCTACTATCAAAAAAAATACATTCGTAGCTGTTGAAATTTCTGTTTATACGTCGTAGATAGAGGAGAACAAGCTGAAAAAAAAACATACAAGCACGTCTAAGCTCCGTTAACAGAGCTGAAAAGGCTTTATTTGTTAGCGGTTGTCTCATAACAACTATGCGAGAATGCAGAGTTTTATACTCAATGCATATGCGAATATAATTCTTTGTGCGGTCGACGGCACGTTCAAAGGAGCGCTTAATAAATAATTTTCGCAGTTAACCGCCAAGCGAAATATTTTAATTTCGCTTTGAGACCGCGGTCGTTGGCTCGTTGGCGGCCACGCGTACGTTATAATATTCTATATCATACCCGGACACTTTTAATATGTAACCTTTTCATTAATAGACAAACAAAAACAATAGCCTCTTAAAGCTCAGAAATCGGACAACAATATGACAAGAATGACCACAACAAGAAATATAACATGACAAAAAATAGTCGTACCCACAGAAAGTAACAATAGAATCGGCAAATGAATGCAGGGTGTTCAAAATTTCATTACATCTCTCTGTGGTCTCTGAAAGAATAATCCGCCGTACAGCCATCGTATTAACATATAAAACGAGTGATGGCAGGCTTACTATCACTAGTGGCGTGCCAACTTTGTTTTTGGGGCAAAGAGCGGAAAGACATTCGGGACCAATCGCATAACAAAACTTGTGAGATTAGGTACAATGGTGCTCGTGTAAGACTAGGAAATAATTACTGAGTAGGTATCTGACTAAAGACGAAGGAAGTAATTTTAGTTTAAAAAATCATTATTGAAACAGGTTTATGTTCAATAGTGTGTACATAAAGATCGTTATTATTTTTGTATTCTAAGCATATGCACAAGCATTTTTTCTTTATTTTCATCGCTAAGGCTATTATAATCAAATACCTTAAAAGTATCGCTTACTAAAAGATACGATAATATAATTTACATATTTCTCAATAAACCAAGCGTAGCAATGTCGCGAAAACTCCTTTTATTCTCCCAAACATATTATCAAAAACAATATCTAGGTACTGGGAAAACTGTTACAGGAATAACGTATTACTATCTTTATTATGCATAATAATATACAAACAATAAATAATAAATAAAGAAATAATTATGTTTATTTTTATATGACGATATGACGCTGCAACATAATGGTGTTGAATGTTTTGTTTGGACTTTTAGACATGTTTAAGGGACAATTATGAGGTTTTCTGTTATCTTTACGTGTTTTGCTTTAAAAACGTAAGTAGAAAAAGCTAAAAAGAAAGTTCCAACCATTGACTCTTTACACACTGAAAAGTTCATACGAAGCTTAACAAATGTGGACGAATATATAATTCGCTTTTTAACGGCAATACCTAGAATTTTTAGGCCAATAACAAACAGAGCTCTTCGAAACGGAGCAAAGCTTTGATTTCTTTGACAAATTCCAGTTCTAAAATATGAAAGGTGCAAAAACCAGGTGCGCGTACTGTAGGGTAAGCGTGAAATGTTATCTATAAATGGAACGACTACGAAAACTCTAGACGAATAATATTAAAAATAAATGAGACTGTAATTCGCGGTCAGAACCGTAATTTATACCTGACCGTATATTATGGTATATATTCTCTTGCAGTAACGCCCGTCCCTCCCGCAAAGACACACTCAGTAAAATATACTATAAATATCTACATGTGTTTTGTTACGAAACTAAACATCCTCAAGATTGTAGCTGCGACAATGGTTAGTTGCGAAGTGATACGATTAGATACAATCAACTATTTTTCCACGAAGTTAAACAAACTATACGACATCGACAACTGCTCGTGCTTGTCACAACTCACCCTCAAAGTCTGGTCCCACGCCGCGCTCGCGAACACAAAGGACCTCTCGTTGTGACAACGGAGCGCGCACACTTGCCCGAAATGCATTCGCTGCAGCTTCTTCGGTATGAACTGGAGACGTAACTTGTGCACTTTGTACGTTACATCCGCCTGAAAGAGCGAGAGTTACTTGTAACCGCTGAAACTCGACGCAAATTGAAACCACAATACGTAAGTCACTCCGCGCTCAAAGCGCCTTAACTAGCCGTGAAATGAGTTAAGGTATTCTCTCATGTGATATTTAAGCATAGATAATAATATACTGTACCTATAAAGGAACATTTGGTGCTATAAACGTAGATTTATGGTGCATTATCGGAATATATAGCTACATAAAACATCTTGCAAAGCAGAAAGTAATCCACTTTCTTATAATGTGTTGGTATATTTATATACTGTTTTCTTTTAAATAATAACATTAGTTCAAACAGATGGGACAGCGGATAATCTTACAAACAATTACAATAATAAAGAAGTAACTTTAGTACTAAAGGACAATACACGAGATCAACAAACAGAACACTATATATGTACCCTGGATAAATTCATATTATTGCATTAGCTTTACAGGAAATTTCCACAAGCAGTAGTCTCCAAAAGCTAATTTGGTAATTCGCTTACAGCATTAACTTTCTTTATACTATGACTATGGGTTCGATTTCTACACAGAACAAATATTTATGCGATGGACACAATTATTCGTTGTGGTTGTTGTTTCTGCGATTTACTACTATAATTCAAATATTTCGCTCTACAAGTTTTGTACGAGGATACCGCATATCCGCCATCTGGCTTCACTGTAACTGGATTATAAAATCCTTGTTCGTTGACCCACTTTCCTTGAAGCCAGACACTTGATTTAATATCAAATTGGTATTACTTTGAAACTCACTTCTTTCCGTGTGGATATTATGTTAAAACAAAAATCAACGTTCAGTCTTATGCGGATTTATTTTTTACCAATTTGTTGTTTGGTATTCTATGCCACAATAATATATGAAGTCGAGCGTTCGCCGCTAACAAAACAAAAGAAAACTCATTCCATCTATCCAGTAACCGAATAACAAATGTCCTTGACTAGAGCCCTACTTTCGACGAGTCTACTTCCGGAGAACTCGTAAAAGCAATACGGTATTGCCAATAAACCGAGATTACGGCAGGACGTTTTATTGAGGGGCAACACTTTAAAGCTGTAACGTCATAAAATGAACGTATGTGATGCTGTAATAAACGATGTATGAAAAGCCTGGGCCTTACACGCGGTGGCCGAGAAATAGGATCTTTAATAGTATAGCCGTTACATAACAATCCTTCCATAAGGATTGAATTAACACAAGATTTGTGAGCATTTTAATGTATCCTATCCATACTTTACGAGAACTTTCAGACACTGAACAATGACTCGTAAACATGACACAAAAATATTTTTGTACTGAGTAGGAATCGAACCCACAACAAGCGATTCCATGGTTACGGTCACTGACCGATAGACAAACGGGCCAGTCAACTATAAACCTTTATTGTGTAAATATTTATCAACGTAAATTTTATGACCGATGTAGTAAACGCTTCAGTCTATCTTATGCATATTCAATTCTGTAGACTAGTGAGAGTGAATGTTAAAAAGCTAATAACAATAAATTGAAAACCTGCTGAGATTTATTCTTGTTTTTATGCGAGTGTAACCATTGTAGTTTCAGTTCGACTCGCTGGCGCTTTTAAATGCAGCAAAATACGCAATGAAAATAAACATCAAACAATAAATAGTTCACCACATACGATTCTTAACAAAACAACATTTGAATGTAATTGAAAGATTTTAAGTAACTGGTACTTACAGAGCATTAACAAATACTAGCTACAGTAATGATTCGTTAGGAAACTGTATGGACGTCTTGAGATGTTACAACCTGTGTTCATAGATTTGGTTCGTTATTAGGGATAAAAATGCCAACAATACTTTTCACACCACTCAAACCTATCCCTTATAATGATTCGAATATTGTATCGTATTCAGCAATGTAAAGCCTACACGAATGGTAGGCTAAACAAATACAAATTTACCCTAGCTGACATTAGACATGTAACTTGTCAACACATAGCAGGTAAATCATTAGAAAAATATTGCTTTGAATCGTTGCGTTTTACCTAAAAACTAAGCTGAAACCCTCTCAACACACAGATCATACCTAAATCTTACGACATATATTTCTTGTGTGCGTGTGTATGTCACCGAACTTCTACTAAACGACTGGACCGATTTTGATGAAATGTTTTGTGTGTGTTCAAGGGGACTCGAGAATGGTTTGGATTCACAATTTGGTCCACGGGAAAATGTTTTTTTAATTATTTTTTAAGTAGTTGTCAAATACAAATTAGCTGCCAAACAGAATATGACGTATGTCCCATCAAATGAGATTAAAATCGGTTCAGATTGATGTAACTAAACTATTTATTTATTGTGAGGCTGTACGAAATTCGCCGGGACAGCTTGTAAATAGACATATTTTATAATTCCTCCTCCAAAAATTCCTACCCCTCGAGAAGTACATAACTACAGGCCTATTTCTATCTTACCCTTTTTGTCAAAAATTCTCGAAGCTTCAGCTCATAAGCAGATCTCTTCCTTTCTTTTCAACAATAAGCTTCTTTCACCTCTACAGTCTGGCTTTAAACCAGGCCATAGTACGACAACTGCTCTACTCAAAATTATTGATGATATCCGGGAAGGCATGGAGAAAAAACTGGTAACTATCTTAGTCCTTATTGATTTCTCCAATGCCTTCAATATGGTAGACCATGACATTTTAATCGCGGCCCTTAAACACTTCAAAATTTCGCCTGCTGCACTGAATTGGTTTTCATCTTACCTTCGCGGTCGCCAGCAGGCGGTCAAAGTTAACCGCTTGTTTTCAGACTGGTCTGACCTAAAATCTGGTGTACCTCAGGGTGGGATCCTTTCTCCGCTTTTGTTCTCCGTTTTCATAAATTTTTTAACTCTTTCTCTGTGCTGCTCTTATCACTTGTACGCTGATGACCTACAAATATACACCCAGACAGACATTGAAGACATTAACGCAGGAATAAACAGGATTAACAGCAATCTCAAAAGCATAAATACATGGTCACAGAAATTCGGCATCACTGTTAATCCGGCGAAATGTCAAGCTATCATCATAGGCAGCTCGCGCCAGATATCGAAGCTGGACATGAACACTATCACGCCTGTCATATTTGATAATATCGTCATTCCTTTTTCACCTGCAGTTAAAAACCTGGGTGTCTACCTTGACTCCACGCTAAGCTGGAACGTTCATGTGAATGAAGTAAGTCGGTCTGTTTTTGCGTCGTTACGTTCACTCAATCGGCTCAGAAACTTTCTTCCTGTGCCTGTGAAAAGATACCTCGTGCAAACTCTGATCCTTCCTATCATAGATTATGCTGATGTGTGCTACTCTGACATAAATGAGGATCTTCTTAACAAGCTGGACCGTCTCATTAATTATTCCATACGCTTCATATACTGTCTACGAAAATTCGATCATGTCTCATTCTATCGTTGCCAGCTTAAATGGCTTCCCATTCGTTACCGTAGACAGGTTCGTTTACTCAACTCGCTCTACTCAATACTATTCGATCCCCTTTCCCCAGAATACTTGAAATGTAGATTTCAGTATCTCTGTGACTCTCATGTACGTGAACTCCGCTCATCTGATTCTCTCGCTCTGTCTTTTCCTCTTCATCGTTCCGGTTTCATGGCCAACTCCTTCACGCTCCAATCAGCTCGACTTTGGAATGACTTGCCCGAAGAGATCAGAAAATCACAGTCAAAACTGTCCTTTAAAAAAAGCGTCCAGGCTCACTATCTAAAAGAACTCTCCTAACATATCCCATTACCCTTGTCCATTTTTACTGCTTGTTGTATATATGCA
>DWEM01002927.1:0-11366 GCA_018245935.1 Agara belti belti | reverse complement strand
CGTCGGCTCCCTTCGCCTCGCCTGCAACACCGGAACGTGCGGTCTCATCTCTGCCGCTAGACGGCGGTGCGATGACTCGCCGAATACTACGCCGCTACTGCCACGATACTAAATATTATGATCATTTTCGAATTTTGAATATAATCACTCGGCCGCCGTAGACCGCCAGCCTTGCGCGTCGTCGATATTCGACGACTTTAGTGTCCGGGCGACTGCCGGAATGCGGAATCGAGGACGTTCGTTCGATCGTTTGCTCGAAGGGATAAAAGTTAAAACTCGGACAGGACCTTTCCGTCCGGTACGACGCTGGAAATGCGTAAAAGCTAATCGTTTACGTTACTTTGCTGAAATAAATCAGTTTGCACTCTATAAATTACTCTTTTTTGCGTATGAACGAGTTCGGCAGTTTCCGTTACGGCGATTTCTTTGTATCGAAATTTAGTGACATTGTTGCAAACCAAAATCAGGACGCTACAGCTACAGCGGCCGAACGCGGGGGGCGCGCGGGGCGGAGCGTACGTACCGTTGGCGCGCTTGGCGGAGTCGTGCGCGGGCGCGCGGCTCGTGTGCGAGATCACGGACGTGGCCACGCCGTTGCTGCCGTTGCTGCCGCCCGCCTTGTCGCCCGCCACCTGCGCGCGCCGCACGGTGAGCGGTATGTTAGGAAATGTACAAAGTTTTCCGAGGCGCGGGAAGCCCGCCGGTCCGCGCTCGGCCGGCACGAAGTAGATAGTTACAGGAATCGTTATAAATCTATCCATATAGTCGAGCGGGCGGTAAGCCAAGGCCGAGGACTCCCCCGGCCACGGTGACGTCGAACTCCTCCCACCGGTTCCTTCCTCGTCGGCCTCGGCCCGTCCGGCCCGGGTGGCGAGGGTGCGGTTTTATTCTTCACCAATTTGTTCCCGCGAGTGGCGGACGTTCGGTTGTGACGAATGTTGGAATGTAAATATAAGTAATACGGCCATATATTTTGGACGGACGGGGCGCGCCGCGGCCGGTACCTCGGAGTCTGAGCCGTTGACCATCTCCACGAACTGGCGACACTTGAGGATGAACAGCAGCTCGTGGTCCCGCTCCAGCAGGCCGGGGTACAGCCGCCGCGTCACCTCCACCGCCTCGCCGATGCGCCCCGCCAGCACCAACTTCGATATCCCTGCAACGGCGCGGGGATCTCTTCCAATATTATAGGTCACCGAATTGTGGTACGATAATGGGAGGCATAACGATAATACCCGGAAATAAAATGATAAGAAATCAAATTACAGCTGTTAAAAATATACATCAAACTTTAGAATTACAGTTGTCAGAAATATGGACAACAAAATGATCATGGAAAAATTGTTAGCGACTCTGACACCGACATCGGCGCGCTACTGAAGGGGTACAAACTCACTCTGTCTATTTTTTATGGAGGCTATGTCCTCGTCGATGGGCTGGCCGGTGGCGCGCGAGAAGGCCTGCGCCGTGCTGCAGTAGCCGTGGTGCACCAGGTACGTCGACACCATCCTGAAACGCCGTCACCACCAGGTTATATTACAATTTTATCTACACGGAGTTCACGACATGTCGAGGAACAATTCGTGGCGCTCGAATAGCTTCGACGGCGGCCGACGTTCCTTCCTCGTGCGGGTACGTTTCCGCGCGTGCGGTGTCGAGGCTGCGCGAGCGGTACCTGTGCAGCACCTGCTGCCACTGGCCCTGCTCGTGCGGCAGCGGGAACTCGTCGATGGTGAGGCGCGTGCGGGCGCGCAGCTCGCGCAGCATGTCCTCGATGTCGAACACGAACGGCTGCTGGCCGAAGTTGGCGTCCACCACCTCGCCCGGCGTCTGCAGCCCCACCGTCGGGTACAGGTTCGACTGCGGACAGCGCACGGCGACCTTCAACCACTCCATTTACGTTGTCTGTAATCGATGTTTTTGGTGGCCGCCGCCCTCCTCGCGTCCCACTACAGAACAGTCCAATACGCATCCTTCCTTAGAGACACTGACATGAGACGCATTCCTCCGTCGGACGTATTCAATTCGTCCCGACGGCCCGCGACGAGGTTTAAGGATCGTCACATCGAAGCGCCGACCGCGCCCGGATTCCTAACTTTACTGATCGTTTGCAAACTACTGCATGAGAAAAATCAATCGACCACGGTAGACTTTCCGGAATGTCACCTTTCGTTTTCGTTCACACTTAGCGAGCGATGAACGGTCACAGACATCGGCGCGAACTCACCGGCAGCCCCCTGAAGGCGATGCCCAGGTGGTGTCCGTTCTTGGTGTAGAAGCAGGTGTTGTCGACGAGGTTGACGCCGCAGCCGATGACGTCGCCGGTGGTGAAGGTGGGCCCGTACGGCTGCCCCGTGCCGGACGAGCAGAACGAGTGGCCGTCGTCGCCGTGGTAGCCGTACGAATGTTTATCCCAACCTGTATATATATATATCTGTTACTGCCCGCGGTCGGCGAGACGGTCGCACCCTCGAACCGACACACGGCTCGTTTTAATATCGAGTACGTTACGGTACAGATATGTAGCTGCGGCGGAGGTACCCGCTTCCCGGGCGAACCGTATGTTCCCCGAGGTTCTATCGCCGACCTTCCATGCGGCGAATTAAACCAAAAAAAGCGTTTCGATTATGCATTACCTAACCGAATTACCCGGATACCTAGGACGGAAAAGATGTAACACATAAAAATATACATAAACTAAAATACCATTATCTACAATTAACGATAAACGAATATTAATATCCTAGACATAAATATATTTAACATATAAAATTTTCGCGTCACAGTGTTTGTAACGAAACGGCTCGACCCATTCTTATGAAACTTTGTGTGTATATTCAGTAGGTCTGAGAATAGGACGTAAACTATTTTTCATACCCCTAAATGATAAGGGTTGTTCACGCTCAACGGGGGTAGTTGTAGTACGAGTGAGTGACGTGAAACCGACTGAGCGGAGCGTCAAGAAACCGTTTTTACGTCTCCCCTACATTGAACTCGTTATTGGCACTACCAATGTATGCAAGTCGACGCCGCAGGGTGCAACTAAACTAAAACTCGAATAACTATAAACATAAGTTTACCCCCTTTTTAATGATATTTTGTAAAATGCGAATAAACAAATAAAACAAATGAATTTAGAGATCAAACTTACAACAGCGAGCGACTCCAGGAGAAGCCGTAAATAGAAGGATTTGCTTATTCGTCAGATAATTAATTATAAGTGGGCCTCGTACAAGATTACAGTATTAGTTGGCGACGAAAGCGATGAGCGCGCTCGTACCCCGTGAGGGCCTTTGTTTGTTAATTGTATTAGGCGTTACACTGCGGAAATATATTGTTACTAAATTAAGGTAAACCTCCTTCGCTGCTTCCGTTTCTAGGCCACGCGCATATTAGCGACGTGACAGACCTTATATTTTTCCATACGCCTTAATTCAATAATCTCAACGAGTTTTTGTGAAGAAATTAAATCAGAAGTTACATGACGTACTGTATTTATTAAACTTCTGATAAGCTTGTACGACGCTTATAATAATCTGATATGATTTGTTTTGAAACACGATCGGATGACGCGAGCGGCAACATGGCGGCGCCGGTGCAATGTTGCGTACTCTGTACTGTGTTCACATCGCAACCGAACTGTACGAGAAGATGAACACGGTTCCAAGACACCTTCCACTGGCTACTTTGTATCGTGTCGCATAGAATCGGCCGCGGTCGATACCGTTAGAAAACTCGGTTAAATTCGGTAAAGACGCAGCTCCAACCCAAACTAGACGGGCGTATTGGACTATATAAAAAAAACTAAGCAACGATCCACGAATACGGATTATGATGATGTACATTTTCATGCAGCATTGCCCCTTTCCCCGCACCCCCGCACCCACAAAGGACATACGTGCATAAAAAATTGTGGAAGCTCTACGTCACCATGCGCATAATGGTCCGTAACGCAGCATCATCACGGTTGTGACGACCCCGCGGAAGAATCAGTTTGATTCGGCATCAATGCATGTTTACAAAGTAACTCCTGATACAAGTGACTATTGAAATGTATTTCGATTCCTTTTGCTATTCGGCCCACACGCGCGACATCCGCGACCGACTTCGGATAGGACGGTAGGAATGGGAACCGTCGATGTGGATTTAGTTAATTGTATTCGTTATCAAGAATATCAGTTTGCTAGTAATCATTGGTGACAGGATAGAGTAGACGTATATCGGCTCGCAGTTTAGTTGTCTCGCTGTTGGAGTGCAAGTAAATTGTTTCAAACTTGGAAACCGATCGATCGGAGGCGACGGCCGCGTGGTATCGATTGCATTCCGGCATCGCTTATAATAAATTCCACTCGCGGCCATCCTTCAGCGACAAACAGCACGCGACGTTGCTCAAGTAGCAATATCGATTCTAGGCAACTTTTCTCCGGGTCAAATTTCAATAATTCAATCTTATATCGATTTAATCTTAGCGCCTAGTAAACAAAGTACCAGACTAAATAGGAAAATTTGACATGTCTCATTGTCTCCGATGTCGTGCCCCCGACTGTATTTCATACACCTACTTTAAATTAAATCCGATAGAACTAGATCGAGGACATCCTTGACGAGCTCGTAGCCAAACTCAAAGATTAAAATTGGAAGGAAAAAGTTACGAGTCATACATCGAATAGCGAAGAACATTATACCATTACTTATCTTGGCGGCTTTTTTTAACGACCTTGACCTTTCACATATATGTTTTGGTGGGATCGAGGCTACACCGCTACTCGTCAGCTCGAATATCAATACTCGCACAAACGGAGGAAGAGAAAGTAGCATGGAAGGGGCGAAGCATTTTTTCATTGGTCCCAAAACGGCGTCACTCACCAGGCAAGCGATTCATGTTGACGCCGTGCGCGGAGAGCCCGATGCCCATGTAGCCATCGCGGCCCTTGGACACGATGCGCACCTCGAAGTAGTACAGGCCGCACGCGGCCGGAATGGGATGCGTCGCGCGCACGCTGGCCGCGTCCTTGTGCGTTTTGCCGTGACCTGCAAATCGAGCGGCAACAAACTAAATTACTAAATAATGGAAACGACACGTGTAACGTAATAAGAACCGAGTGAGCGGAGATTGTTTGCTAATATGACCTATCGGCGAAACGAACGACAGCTAAATAGAATTACTCACTAAATAGAAAACGATGTGCGAGCTTCCACGAATATCAATATTATTGCTAACATGCATTCGTGTTGTAGAAAAAATAAGAATACGAGAAAAACACAGCACACAAAAGATGAAAACAATAGAACAACATATCATTAATTACATCATCGTTCGAGTGTATATAAGGCCAGAGATTTCAAAGCTAAATTAAAACGGAGAGCGTTAGTAGTAGGTACACGTGAGAACTATAGGTATACATAAATATGTGAACACTATATACATACATATTACGTTCCCAACTGAGAATTCAATCTCTTACTATGACTACTTTATGTATTTGATAGTTGATTTTAACGAAACATAAAAACAAACTCCTGTTAGATACTACGAGATCTACAAATGTGAAAGTATAAGAAATTACGAAACACACTCGAAGCAGTATCAAGGCCGATTGTAATAAAAACCAAAATCATATACTAATAAATGAATGTATTTTATACTTTAACAAAGATAATGTTATAAAATTATCAGTATTAGAATCATAAGAGGTCTCACAAAGCGTATATACTTAGCTTCGATTGTAATAAATATGTACTAACAGAATGCCAAGTCACGTGAACGACAATCTGCCTATCCCTTTGAGACATAGGCGTGACTATAAGTGTTTAAGCTCCAGCCGTAGTAGCTACAGTAGAGAAAATGGCAAGTGCTGATGCAAATACAGTAGAAAATGACGTAAAGCTAGATTGACCAGTAATTTATTGACAGCCCATTGAAATGCACTTTCATTTGTAATTGCATCGTGCGCAATTATTGACTGATATCATTTCTGTGTTCATAACGACTCTAGCACACACCAGCTCGAATGTTTCTACAATACAATGACTTGCCGTATGGTATCGATACAAATGTACGAAACCGTGTAATATTACAGTTATTCTGTTGATGGTGTGCAAACAGATTGATGTGAGGTAGTAGTCACATAGCTAATTAATTAAAGCGTAGTGCATTCGGTACGTCCGAGATCAGTAATGGACCCGCTAGCCTGCCCGGTTAATGCATAGGTTATCCTAACATGAGAACAGACAACGCTGTAAAAATGTTACTACAATAATCGACCAATGTTTATCGGTACAACAAGCGCAAGCGTATCTGAACCGCCTGTCTGTCGCGTGTTTACGTTACAACTACTAAACCCATTTTCTTGAAATTCGCAGCTGGAGTGATGGGAAAGAACACTAAAGCTGCTTAGAAGACTTTTTCAAATCGAGTCCAACAAGAAATAAGAGACTGAAAACTGTATTTGAAATTACTACCAATTTCACTCATTTTCGAACTAACAAACCAAGAAAAGTCAGACGACTTTTTCGAGTTTATCGAGCAGGTTCTATATCTACGATCAGTGGTCAGTATAAATAAATGACAACAATAAAGTGCTAAAACCAGTGATTCTCACTGCTGACTTGGGATACGAGAACGCACGCTGAATACTAAAAGCATTGTCACGAGGTCGAGGACAAACCGGCGATAATTTATATTCATACAGAGCTCATACTCAATGTGGTCTATTGTTGAGGCATGCGTTGAAATTCCGCAACGCTGCTAAACAACGATATAGTGGCCAAAACGTATTAAGCGGAGCGTGAATCCAGCCGACAGGTTCGACAGGTATTCGTCCAGATTCTTCTTATATCATATAGTGATACAGTGGCCGACGGCCATGCAATAGGGAAAGAAAATAATCTTCGTTACACATCGATCGATTCCACTGAACGCAGCATTACGCGTATAATAGTCGGTGTACGAGGGCGGAAGTGGAATCTGGTGCGTACACGGCGAGCTGAAACTCCGCGCGAACGCGTCCTGAACTCGGGCCAAATACGCAAACTCATCCAAACAAGGTCGAGTGGACGATGTTAACGAACTCGTGTAGCGACCGCCGATTCGTTTCGAGCAAACGACCGCAACCAATCCTAATGCTACTTAAACTCGCATCTCGAACCCGACGATGGACAAAAAACCCTCAATTTGTAACAACGTCGTTTGCGTTACGACTACGTAAGCGTCGAAATGAAATGATTATCAAAAAACGATAACTTAAACCCTCGATATTCTCTAAGCGTTAATTGTATGTACGCGACGTATCGATTGTCCTTCTTTATGTGACATTGACGTCGATGAGACAGAAAGCGAACATTTTTACTTTGATGAAGAACCATTCCTACCGGGTCGGCTAATGGAAAAAGACAATACGAACAAAGAGCACGATATGACTCGCATAACAGGAACGAAATTAACATTCAAGTGATAACATTCAAAATGGGAAGCACTCATATTAAATATGTAACGTATATTTAAAACGTTACAACGAGCGACGCAAGTCACCGCACTAATTGTAACAACGTAACACAAACGTTCGCTATCGCCAACACCGATACATTATCTACTCGTAAGCGATGCATATTAGACGCTATTTTACCGATACCAAAGTCCGAATTAGATCGGACCGACCGTTAGCCGACGATCGGGGTACACCAAGGCCGCACCGCTCAAATGAAACTGCGTTACAATTTCAAATGGTACAGGCACCTACGAGGTGCTCCTTCATTAAGAGATTAGTGAAGCTCGATCACATAAACATGTATGTGTTGAACTCTGAACATTTTCTTTATGTAGAAATTGATGGCTAAGCAATAGATTACGCGTAGTATTGCGTCATCGTAGCCGATACGGTGATTCATTGACATAATATTGTGACCGAAATTAACGATAGCATGAGAAATTTGATAATTTTAAGCACCAGTATTCACATTTGCCATAATGAACATATAGTTCTCATCGGTCTAAAATTCATTTTCACAGAACAAAGACAAAATGAGAAAAAATTCCAAGGATATGAAAATTCTCTTACATGTATTTTGGTAAATTACTTTACCGCATGAAACAAAGAGGAACGATCGGTAACATTAACGCAATACGACAGAGAATCTTTATTTATTGATCAAAATCGAAATACGCACTGCGTATGAGTTGTCTGATAGTGAGCAATAACAAATAGCATTTGTAGTTTAAATACTTCCAAACTGATCATAAATTATTTCTAGAATGAGCCGACGCTGAATCCGAGCCCACGCATTGTTTTCGACCGAGAGTCGTAAACAAACAAACACACACACAAACTTGAGATAGTCGACTCACAATTTAGCCCCTCGCATACAGGTTACCGAACTGCCACGTGGTTACCTATGTAGATGTGGTCGAACTGCAACAGTTCCGACTTAAGATTTTCAATAGGAATATTTAAACTAGCGCAACCTAAATAATGAGCAGATATCTTAACACTACTCGTTAGAATCATTTATCTACAATAAACACGTACCGCGATAGCGCGCCAAGAGTTTAACTAACACATCAAATAAACATATCCTGTTATCTAACAATATCGTATTTGCATAAATAATGTAGGCGGTACACATCAATATCCGAACGTCATCTTAAAGCGAAGTTTACTAAAATTCTAATAACGTATACACGTGACGTATAAAATATAAATAATGCACATTGAGCCACAGAAGATATTAAATAGAATCAAATTGCCAACATTTTTGCCAACAAAGCGGCACAGGAAGCCGGCGAGAACAGGGTGACGAACTGCAAACGTACGCGGAAAAACGACATGTGGGAGGATTGTGTACTGTGGGGATACTGGTCTGTAACTGTCAGATATCGTCTCGAGGATTACGTGGCGAGGATTACGTCGTGAATATAAAGCAGATGCCACACTAGGCTATAACAGAATCATTATATTTGATACCATCGACTGTAACTTGCATTATCGCGTTTGCGGTCATTAGAAAAACTAGAATATCTTCATGTTTAAAACAAACGTATCGTGTAGAGATGTTGCGCAAAATAGCATTAGG
This sequence comes from Agara belti belti, assembly GCA_018245935.1. Lineage (NCBI taxonomy): Eukaryota > Metazoa > Arthropoda > Insecta > Lepidoptera > Hesperiidae > Agara > Agara belti. The sequence continues at coordinate 2,297 of DWEM01002927.1, read as the reverse complement.
TAAATAAAAAGCCCCGCTGAACAGAAGCCATTTATAGAGTATGTCTGTACGAGTGCGTTCGCCTGTTTTCCCTATTGCGAGGTCCATGGGCAATTGACACCAAATTATTGAAAATATTTGAATAAATACAAAAAAGTATAAAGAAATTTATATTCATATTTTATTTGAATAATTATTTTAATTACGTTGAGAATATTAGTAAGTTTGTGTGCACCTGTGTTATTGTTTCGAACATACCTCCCATGTGTCTCGAGGAGGGCGTAAAGGACTACGACACAGTTATATTTAACCGTTGTAGCCGTTTACGAGCGTTCGATTTGTTATAATGTATATGTTTTACCGTATATATGTATTATACACATGTTTATTTGTTGTATGTAAATAATAGTAACAAACACGTTTTTGAAAAGAAGTACAGAATAGATTGAAATCCAAGCATCGAATTAAAATTAGTTAATTAAGTGCCACGACAGAGATAAAATCTCAGTGATATAACATGGCAATAATTACCATTTTCTGTAAGAGACATGTGAAGTAATTTCAGTTTATTGACATTAACGTACCAAAACGTTCATAAATAGATAATATTCACAATCAACATTCGCATGAATGCAGATGCCGAGGGAAACTATCGCTCTCCCACCCTTACTGGAAAGGTCAGATACTGGCGGATCCGGCAGTCAGAAGTAGACAAAACGGCGTGCATGTAAGAAGCGAGTGATGAATGCAGAAGGAGCGTTAGGCGTGTTAGCACACAGATTTATAGCTCTCGGCACTGTGACTAGTTCTGGGTAATGGTATAATGATAACAAATATAAAAGACCTTCATTGGCGTCTTCCCGTAACCGGCACATGTCGTTCTTTACTCCGCGGAGGCGAATATCGAACGGAGGGAATCGATAACACTGACGAGTAATTGGAACAAAAATTGCAACATCCGCTTCGCGTCCAGTACATCGCACCCGAAATCCACGCGTTACTCTTGACCTTCGATAACGCGGCAAGAGTTACGTCGTTATCGCGCCGACGATAGCCATTACCCCGACCTTTAGATGAATAAACCTATTTGCCGATCCAATTATTCTTAGCGCAAGCTAGCGGCGGCGACCCGCCGGGTAAATGCGATATCCGTCGACGTAGCATAGAAACGTTCATAGTGACACCTAGCAAAATAATATTTGATGTTTGCAAAGTTGCAAATAAACAATTGTACCTTGAATTGTCTCATTTCATTATACGAGATCATTTACTCACAATGTTAATTTGAATTAGGAGCTAATGGAAATCTAAACTTTAGGCGCTAACATATTAAAGTAATTGCAATTACAAGCAGAACACATTACGGATATTGGTAAAGAAGAGTGAACACGTACATCGAAGGCGTGATCATACGCGTACTTACGAATATTGACTTTCATGAACAAAAAAAAAGCGGCCATTTTCCGAATCAAATTGAGCACAAAGGAAAACCTAAATTGCGATACAAGTACTTCACCGCTGACTCATCAGATCTGTTCACTTCAGCGTTTGGTGTTCACGACCCACATAAAAGTTATTTCGTTTCAATTTACTTTGAAACTAACCCGTACGAATTAACATCGCAAGGTCAGATACATTTCGGTCGTTAAACTTGTAAATTTGCTTCACTGCAACAATATGCGAATGTGAATTGCGTTTTGGAGCTCGTGCATGAATTTTCTTTTGGCTCTTGCGCAGGACCACTTGGACATTTCGTCAATGCCATAGCCAAAGTGTACAGAGTTTTATCAAAACAATCCTGTGAGTTTCAGCCGATTTATATATTTAATCCTCTTGAACTTAATACCGATAATGCGATAAGTGTTCATTTGCAACCTTAAGACGATAAAAGTGTAAATTGTATCGTAAGATCTGATCCGATCCGATTCAACGGCGGTTGCACTACTGGCAGCGAAAGTTTAATTCTAAACATTTACGCTGTTCGCCGTGAAGCTGCACCGTATCGACGAATCCAATACGCTGCTCAATCATTTGTACTGTGAAATTACAAAAAAAAATTATTAATGTTCTAATACCTTATAAAAATCAGCAATCACAAAATTACTTTACATCGGTACTTAGTAAACGCGCAAAAAACGGCTGCAAATGTAATCCAAAAAAGGGAATAGGTAAGAGAGAGACACGCAGACTATACAGGAATGAAATATGTATAAAGCGACGACATGCAACGAGCTAGGCGGCCGTCCCGGTACAATTACCGCAGCCAGTCAATAACAACGCCGCTATCACAGCCCGAGCCCTTCTCGGCCTATTAGTTC
>DWEM01002926.1:0-11367 GCA_018245935.1 Agara belti belti | reverse complement strand
ATCACTAAGGGGTATGAAAAATAGATGTTGGCCGATTCTCAGACCTACTCAATATGCTGACAAAATTTCATGAGAATTGGTCAAGCCGTTTCGGAGGAGTATGGCAACGAAAACTGTGACACGAGAATTTTATATATTAGATTAGATTGTTTCAATCGTAGTAAATATAATGTAATATGTAATTGTCAGATTTGTATATTTTATTAACTAATAAAATTTTCGAAGTGCAAATCTGCTTGTTTCGAATAATTCTCATGTATCATTTGTTCAATAAACATATTCATTAGCCTATAAAAAACATGCCTTTGTCATTGTTTTGTTGCTCTCACCTGCGCTACTAAGTCGAGATTTCATAGTCACAATTTGCTGGCCGGTTGCCAGGTGCAACGTATAACACTAGCGGAAAAACGTGTTGTCAACACACCGACTATCAATTTATGTACACTTAAATTTATTACAGGAAACTTCTTATAATTCAATCAATCTTATTAATATATCGTGGTGTGGTTGAAATATTTGATTTGTTGAATTGAAAGATAAAAGTTTACCTAGAATTTCACCCGAAGTTTGTTTATTCATGTTTACGAGTTATGCATTTTGTAGGTTGGAACCGAAATAGACAGAGCTACGATATCCCTTGCGTATCGTAAGAGGCGACTAAAAGGAGACTTCCGGGGTTGCGTGCAGCCAAAGTGGGATCTCTGACCGTCAAGCCACCGACCCCGGGATGGCGTTCCCGGTTTACATGGCCGCATACCATCTTAAAGTTTGGGAGATACCGGGCTTTCGCCTAAGGAGACCCCTAATACTGCCGTTCCGTATGAAGATCCTTGAGTCCTCGAATAGCACAGAGAAAGGCCTCCGAGGGGGTTTTAATGGTTAAAGCCCACATATACCAGTGTCTCTCGCAATACATGGTACCTTTTTATTTATTTAAATAAAAGCAATATGTATTATTATTATTATACACAACTGGCAATCGCAGAGTGGTAGAGCATGCTCCGGACCTTTCGCAGTATCAGGAGAGACTTATGTCCAGCAATGGGATGTAAAAAGACTTACAGTTAGAATTTGACATTGACCATATCGAAAATACACAATACTTATTAAGTTAACTCCGAATGCATTATTTGTTTGGGTAATTCGTGCGTTTCTTGGAAATGTGGACGCAAACAGCATGTTACGTGCACGTTCCGTCCAAGAGTCGGTTCAATCGTTCGCCGCTCCGCACCGCGTGATGTCACCTGAATAATGTGCTGATTCAATATTTTTCCCCCCTCCGTGGCGTTTAGTAACAAATTCACATCATGCTATTGAATCGATTGTAGAGTAGGTACCAATGTCGTACAAAAGTGAACCACACTTATCACGTGTTTTACATTTTTCCGTATAATGTAGGAACTAGTGTGCTATGAATAAATAAAACATTATGAATTAATACAACCGATGTCAAAGGATTCATAGGTAAACTCGCACATGCAGACTTCAAAAGAACGCTTTAACTATATTTTAAAAGGTTGCGTCCAAGCTTGGACAACGTAAAACTCATGATAGATTGAACGTAAAGACTCGCTATAATTTAATTGATACCAATAACAATAACCTAAATTAGCCCATAAGTGAGATACATCTATGTATTTATAATATCAAAATCATTTGTACCGTTGTTTCAAGACCTTGTTACATAACGTACGTTAGTATTATTTGAGATGAGTTGTAAGGACATGTAAACGCGGCAATAATCCATGAAAGAAAATATATTTGCTGTGTCCGTTATCTGAATTACATCTGTTAGTTCGTGTGCGTGTGTGGGTGTATTGAGTTAGGTTGTTTTCTATCTGTGTCGGTTTATCATTGAGTGTGTCATCATACGATAATGGCGAACGATGACGCTCACACCGTCAGCTGAGCTGGCGCGCGGACAAAAATTGTACCCCGAATTATCACGATTACTAGCATCGCGCATCACTCTTCGGGTACATTTATAAAACAAATTACACATAGCTGGCAACATTTTAAGCCCTACGGGGCTATCGCAACATAGTTTTAATCAGGATAGATTTAAGACAGTATATTCTTTGCACTATTATCTAACGTACTTAGATGTTGCAAAATTGTAAAAAACGCGGGACCTATTAATAAACTACGTAATAATACAATAGTTCGTATACTTGCAAATTATGATAATATGGTTACAGTAAAAAGTTATATTTTTTAGGTTACTTTTAGTTGCAAGAATGTCGCATTTGGTGGATTATACATTGATAGCACAAGGGTTATCTTTACGTTACGTAAGCTCCAGCTGTAGAACTGGTTTCGATGCTACATTCCTGAGGGAATGCCAACGCCGCGTGCCAACACTTCTGATAACTAATTATCCGTATAAAAAATAAACGGCCGCTTGTTATTATTATCAAATTGATGACAAAATCAATAATAATACAATGGCTGCCGGTAATTTGAATAACATTTGATAATTCAGTATTAGTAGTCATTATATGAAAAATGGCAATTCAGTTGAGTCATTTAACAGAAACTTTAAGTTACTCACACAATTAACGCAATGGGTTTATTTGGAAACTAAACAGCTGGTTTGTTTGATTTTTTATTGACAGGTTATTTATATCTATGGCAGTATTGTATTACATACAATTAAAATCAAACAGAAATTGTTTTAAATACATCAAATAGACCTTCGGTATACTAAATACTTTTTTATTTACTACACTGACTAAATTCAAAATTCACAAATGTACGAAACGTGCGTCCTACCAGTGTCTTTATTGTCATACAGAATACATTAAAATAAAGTATAAATTAATGCTTACTAAAAGTCACCTCGTCAATAACGAGCATAAAATTTCATCGAAATTTGTGTCACTTCACAATGTTCTAAATAAGTTTATTTTTACAACAACTACTTAACTACATTTAAATTGAAGATACGTAAGTTTATACCTACAACAATATTCATTTAATTAGAAACCAAATACCAACGTCCCCATTATTGTTTGGCATCCTTCAGACCGTAAATTAATGACTGCATTTTTGCTCTGTTTATTGTTACTGACATCAACGTAAATATAATAAAATTAACGCATTAGTCGTGAAACGAAATGAATTTTGTTTCCCTTTTTAACAGTGCCAAGAGAATAAACGGTGTTTTAAATTATTTCAATGGAAAATTTACATCTAATAGGATACGATGCCGTGTCTTTAAGGAATGTGCATTCTTTTTGATGTCGATTGTTTTTGTCATGCTCAATAAAAGTAAGCTGGTTAGATATATTCAAAAAAATGTTTAAGCACGTGCTTAGCGTTAATAATTCTAACCTATCTTGGTAATGGATTATTAAATTTGAGATGAAATTATAATTAGGTTCGTAAACTCAACGAAATAGAGACTTAATGTATGATTTAGCCGATACATACAGGCCGATAAACACGGCGGGCGAGTCGGACCGTTCGCGTTGGCGCCCCGCACATGACATTCCCTCCCGATGTAGAGTCACTCAATGCTTCTATTGGGCTATTATTGTAACAAGTGCGCGGTAATCCATTTGTTTCTGCGACTCATCCTTCAATGTTGTGCACTGCAAATAATCGTTGATATTGTTTTACCTCAGATTCCTTACTTTGCAGACAGTCAGAGTATTTTTTATTGGAATGAATTTTGTATTCTAGCTTATTTGTACACAGAAATGGTAAATTCAATATGAAATAAGTACAATTTATACTGTTCGATATTCATAAACTGACCTATACAGATTTAGACGTACGGGCGGAATAAGTAAAATGTAATATTTTAATTAAAGAATTTTTGATGTCGTCCCTCCGTCTGAATTGGTTAGCTGATAAGATAATCCATAAAGCGGAACAAACATCCTGTCAAAAGCTGAGAGGAAAAGAACGCTGGATTTCATATTTTTATGCTTTTGAAAAAGAAAAGGACCCTTTATAAATTAATTGTCTCAATAAAACACCAATTCTCGTATTTTCCGCAAATTAGATCTCAGTTTTTCAGAATTAAAGTGAATGTGCATAGTGATTTTTAAAATTTGTAAAAAGACAATAGCATCGTTGTAATGACGGTTAAAGCGGTAACATGTTTGTAAATACATGTTAAAACATCGTAGGCACGTATAGTGGCCGATGCGGTCATCCTAAATTAGTTCACGATGACATAGTTTGAAATTTTCTGATACAGTCAATTGGCACTGGAGTCCCGCCAATTTTTTCCGGAAAAGCGGTTTGCGTTGTGTATATTTTTTCACATTCCATTCTAAATATACTAGTGACGGCGGACAGTGTGGCGATAGTGACGTGCATAGTTCGCTGACACGGCGCTGACGCCACGCGCCCACGTCAGCACACACTGAATCACGCGGTCCGCCTACACTGATCAAATTAAGCCTCATTACGCTTTTCGTTTGGTAATACGAATCCTGTCTTACATTACCAACGAAAAATCACTTACGGAAGTCTTTTCCAGACGTTGTAGGAATGTACGTCTTCATTAAATCTTATTAAACGTTTAATTGATCGGTTTCTATAACTTCTATGATTTTTCTATTGTATGGATTTACTTTTCTAAGTGTTTATTATCATTGTAAGGTTAGAGCGATCTTTTTGCAATGTTAGTGACTTTTGTGAAAAGTTGTACTTAATTAAACTTAAACTCTGTTGACGGCAATATATATTATCTTTCATTTAGTTTTTAATGATTTAAATATAATAAAATATATTATACTTTAAAAAGTTGTTTGTTTTATTCTCCTATATAAAGCCTTATTAAAATGGATAGCATGTATTTGTGGCAAGGATATAATGTATATTTTTCTGGCGTGAACAATGTATAATTTAACTATGAATATATTAAGACTAATTTTAACAGTTTGTTGTAGATAGGTATTCTTATATAAAAATTTAATCGCACAATAATTTGAAACAAAAACTAAGCTTACACAATTGGTTAGAACCTTTGATCAAACCATATTTTTCTATAAATGGCTGTACAAATTTTGCATGTCAAATTTGATTATTGATTAGATATATTAACATTTACATAATTTAAGTTTAGAAATTAAAATCATAGCATGTTTATTCCCGATAATGCACAGTTACATATATCACCAGTTTTATTAGGACTCCTGAGGTTTACTACCCAAAAAATTTTTTGTCAATCATAATAATATTTAATATTCAAAACTGTTGGAAAATTTTAAGCCTCCGGGCATCGCCGTCATACACAAAAAGTGCCTTACAAAAGCTTGTGTGAACAAGTATGAGCAAAAGGCGTTCATTCAAAATACAGGTAAAGGCTTCTTGTATATCTTAATTGAATATAATTTTGAAACCCGAAATTATGACACGCTGGTCAATAATTTCATTATACGATAAAAATAGCACATACATCCGGCGTTTCACGAGTTAAAAAAGTTAAAATAGTCAGTTGCATTTCCAGAATCGTTAGAAAATTTAAAAAAAGTTTGATTAAAATATATTTTATACATTTTTAGTGCTATCCGTAGTAACATATATAAAATATAACTTTATATTACTAGGAACATAAACGTAGTGCCACAATACCTATATCAAATCAACATCGTGTTTTAAGTGTAAGTATGTAAGGCAAATCCTTGTGACGAAATACGTATTTTTAATTTAAAATGTGATAAATGTTTCAATAAACTCCTTTTTTACGAGTATCGCTCTATATCTGTGACAAAAGTAATCTGACACATACATTTTTAATACAAATTTTTTTTTTTTAAATTACAGTTTAAAAACCACAAATCTCACCGAAAACATGTCAGACGATTCAGTCTCAGTGTAACAGCGTGCCTTTGCCGATTTTATCAGAAAGTAAACTCTTTATGGCGTTATCAGATAATAACTCGTCCAACGTACAGAAAAGAAAGTTATTAATATATTGATAACACGTACGCTTAACTTCCCGCATGTTACGTACAGATATATGTTATCTATGTCTCTGTTCAAATTGATTACTAGATCGCAATTTTACTTAGCTGGTGACCTAAGCAAGCGTGTTATATTGCTGTTTCTAAAAGAGTAACAAATTCACACGCAACATTTGGATAGGCCTGTTAATGTCAAATATCTTAGGTAATGCTATTTGATTTCTGTAGTTATTTTATTAATATTAATAAACAAAGTCAACTAAGGTTGATCGTCCCTAATTGATCTTTGTATTAGTCTAGTTCACGGCGAGGTTATCTATGATGGCAATCGAATTATACCATCACAAAAACTTATACAAGTTCATTGGATAATACATGTAGACTAAATTTCACGATAAACGGCCTTTGCAGGCCTAATATCAATTATTATTTTATCATTATATCTTTTCACGATAGGACAAGAAAGAAATCCAACATGATAAGTAGAACTAATAAAAAAATAGAAATGCGTTTCTATTGTCACAAAGAAATTTCGTTTAATCAAAGTAAAAACATTACAATGTAATATGAACATATTACTAAAAAACTCATTCATTTATAAAATCGTTTCTTAGCTTCATAAATATTATGTACTTTCCTAATCAGCTATGAAATAGTATAACATTATATGCGTTATACAAAACATTTATTATCTATATTTAAAACAGGTAATTTTTACGTACTTGTTACTATTGTTCATTTCCATACATACCATACCGTTACATAAAAAAACTTTAATATTTTCAGTTAAAATGTAAACTTTTTTAAGTTGGAAAATATTTTAACCATTACAGGTCAGAAAGTTATTAGCAGACTAGACAGAGCATTATAAATTTGCATTCTAAATTTATTAACAATTTTTTTATTTATTGTGTTAATATAATATTACATTTACCTGTTAATATCTATTGTGTGTATAGATCGCTACGTGCAACCATTCGTGTCTAGTTGTTCCAGCTCTGCCAGTTTTACCGGATCCGTCAGTTTGTTTTACGATTGCGTGATGAAAAATGTACACTTATTTTTAAAACTTCATCAAATAACAATGTCCAGTTTTCAAAAGTCTGGAGTTTTAACTTATGTTCTCGTATGATAATGTTAGTGATGCTAGTCCGTGATGCAGCGCGCAAACCGGCTCCGTGACTCATTCATTGTCGGGACGGAGACCGGCCGCGAGCCATGCCTCCCACTCGCACGCAAATATTATACCTAAATGTACTTAGATATTTGTTTTGCTTAGTTTTTTTTTAATTTTACACAATTGCAACCACAGATTAACAAAACTAAACCGCGACACATCCTCTCGATACGTAGGGGTTTCTTCCGAATAACCAAGCTCGTTGTGTAAGAATATTTGAAGTAATACTTGTGATGCAAATAAATATAAAGTTAATTTCTTATGACCTTAAAGTTATGCTTTTAATTAAATTCTGGAATCAGTTCCCTAAGTAAGTAAGTACTTAGTTTCTTACGAACTTTACGTTAAGTTTTCTTACGATAGTTGCATTCTGTGTAAGTATGTATATATGTACTTTCTTTAAGTAATAAATCCATATTAAACAAATGTAGCAATAAAAAAAAAATCAGCACACAGACTTTAACAGAACAGGCAATTCATAATGAATGTTTGTCGAAACACGCCTGGGACATGTTTCGACTTGAAGCTTCAGGCGAGTGCCCTCGTCGGACCACGCACGATAACCTCTGCCCGTGCGGACATTTATAAATCCTGCAATTTTAATAGACAACATATTCCTGAATAAGAAATATTTACGGCTGTCTCTTGTGAGTACAGCAACGATATATTAAATATATTATCTCTAAATTAAATTCAGAGTATCTTTTAATTAATGTTACAGATGTTTTACTGTATTATACATACACTTTAAAGAATCAAATTTGTTGGCAGCATGAATATTATTATTATTATTATTGATATTATTCACTAGGTATAGTAGATAATAAAATTAAGAGTTGTTAGATAAAACTCTCGCCATTCTACCCCATATTCGCTTCGTTTCTAGTGCCAAGTAAAAGGTATGCCATAAAGTGTGCTTGGCAACAACCCCGGTAACAACGACTAGTTGAGTAACAAGTTGAATCAATCGTGGTAACGTCTTAAGCATTGCTGCATTTTAGTAGTTATTTTATGTTATAATCTTTCAAAGTCGGGGGATAGAGGCGTGTTAGGTATGTTGGGCACAGTCACACATTTTAATTTAAAAATTTAGTTTTTTAACGTTTGATAAGTTTCAAGTCTATCAATGTGATTTGATTATAATCTAATCTAGTGAAAATCAAATTATCCAGTTACAATCTTTCATTTTATAATTTTTTGTACATTTGTACTTCGCAATGCAATATATGGATCCCCATGAATCATTACTCTAGTTTTATTAATTAAATACTACTAAATATAGGTATACCATGTACAGTTATTTAAATTCTTTCTTTTAAGAGGTAACGTAAAGCAAGAGCTTGCAAATGATAATACAGTGACTCTACATCTACTCTCTACATAAAAAAAAATACCAATTTATGCCTTAAATTGACAATAAAATAATAATATAAAAGCATAAAACAAAAATCATGCCGGTGCACGTTTTGTAATATCAGCCGTACAGTGTAGAGTACGATAGTATTTTTTTTAAAACGTTTAACACGATTTAATTACCGTAAACCACGTTAAAAATCATTCCCAGTATCTACGAAGTTAAATAATGTTTTCACATGACCATACAATCTGACGTGCAATATTAACTACGATCACAACGGAAAACATTTTTGCTTTCTAAGCTCAACGACAATAGCTATAATAATAAAATACGAGACAGTAGAGTTAAATTACGTATAAATAAGCAAATTACTGACGCGTTTCTTTGCTGTTTCGAGTCGTGAGTGGCGGCAAAACTAATTAATTATTCGGTACTGTCACTTCGCTTGGAATAATTCAGTATAATATTGTTATCAGCATCGGAGCCGCAAGGTTCACCGATCGCGGCGCGGGCGGCAGTGCGGGCGCAATCGCGACCCTGACGTCACTCGCATGATAGGTGCTTTATCGTCCACATTTACACGGTCGCTTGTTTCCGAGGAAGTCTTTGTAGTTTTACTCGCTAGTCTTACCTTAATTATCAACAGAGTAATGTTTGCAATGATGATCGCCGCTGTACGTACATTTTTTGGTATTCAATTTTGCACAACAAACTTTCTGAGTTTCTAGCGTTAATTTATTACATTTTAATAAGATCGTGAGCATACAATAATATTGTTTCTTTTAAAATTCGGGTATAACTGTTTATAAATTGGTACCGCATTCCCGATTTTTCCCTTGAATTGTTGTGCTACCGTATCTACTAATATGTAAGTCAAATTACTTTCGATAAACAAGTGGTCGGTGGCAGGTCGTCGCCACAGCGACCGTCCGGTAGGATTATATACGGCGGAAGATGCTTACGTCAGAGGAAGCGCTTCTTTCTAATGACTCTAGGCAGAGAGAGATAAAAAGAGAAGCGGAAATGCCCGTCCGTCTGTCAATGTGGCGACAATGCCGTGCTATTTGCGTTAAACGAGCGATTTATTTCAGTCGGTCGCGGCGTGAATGTCCGCAGAGGAATTTCGGCCGTGAGGAATCCGATTCCGTTAGCTCGGTGCGACTGCGAGAGAGTCGATGGGCACGGCGACGAAGCCGGCGGCGGCAGCCAGCGTCGCGGCGATGTGCCGACATGCCTACTTGTTGCCATGCGAGCGCTGTTGCCGTCTGCCGCCACCCCGCTCTACCGACGTGCCAACACGGCTCTTCTCACAATGCCATTATTTGCACAAAAGGAAAATTCGAGATACGACTGACTCATCACCTCATTAGCCGGTGTCTTCAGTATTTTTCTTGAACGCGGTCCATAAAGTGAACACTAAATTTAAATGTAAGCTTCTCCAAAAACTTGTCTTCTAGCGTGTCCTCTTACCTTACAAGGTCATCCACATGCGATAAGCGGTGCCACATGACCGGCGTTCGGGCCTGTGCTCACTCACTGCATAATACACGGCAACATCCAATCGGAAAACACACTCAAACGTAGCGAATGGGACTTCGCGAATGTGCGACACGCCGATGCGCAGGCGCACGCGTCAACCATGTTGTCGCGCGCTCACGGAACTGACTGGGACTGCGCTGGCGCTCCATTTGGGTCACTGTCATTCGGTGGTGGGGCGGATATACGTTCGCCTCTGAAATATTAGCGTCTTGCGAATATGTTTCATCGACGCGGGCGTTTTCCCCTCTAGATGTGCACCAATGCGCTTGCGACGCTCAATCTTGCCCACGATTTTTGGCGGTCGATTCTTACACGCGCTTGCACCCTTTTGCCTTCACGGCGCGCTTGCGACACAATTATCATCGATGCCTTCGCGATTACTTAAACTGAAAGCCCAATCAATCTAATAAGCAATGTGTTCCTTATTTATATCGAGGAAAATTAATTATATTGACCACAATAGAGCTACATTTTAAGCGAATCATTGTCTGTTAAATATAATCTATTTCATTGTAAGCCTAGATTCGCGAGCGACGAGATAGAACAAAACGAAGTATATTACGTAACTAGTTAGTTTCGTAGTTTTCGTAGTGCGGGCATGATATCCCTGATATCCCACCTGTACCGAGACAGTTAATTGCATCTACCATATACCTCTTCGTCTATAAAAGTTAATGTGTCTAGACATAAAATAACGTCTACCAACGGACCGCTTCTATCTTTTTATGCCCGTACCTACATGAGTAACAATCGATGCTCATTAAAACATTATTCATTAAATTCCCTTGCTTGCATCGTAAATATTTTGTATAATAAATAATGATGGAAAAAATAGAAAACGAGATTAATCCAGTGACAGTTTTAATTACGAATTTCCATTTTATTTTTATGCATCTAAAATAAATGGTAGTAGCTTAGGAAACGGAGTATTTTAAAAATGTTAACATCTAAAAATAAGTGATACGTAAGTATTATCTGCAATTAGCCGTGTTTTCCTTGCAATACCGTTGCCGTTGTATTAAGTTCTTTACCTAGATAAATGGCAGATTGCCATAATGTAATAGACACGTGGGTATATAAATAAATACATACAAACGACATACATATATAAATGTTCAAATACATATCACACATATATCTACTATTAAAAAGTATAAAATGTTAGGAAGGATATGTAAAATATAATGGGTGTCTTATTTAAATTAAATTGCATGCGATACTGAGTATGGGACCAGTTTAGTTCGTGAGTTATGAATCGAGAAGACGGTTCGAGGTCCAACTCCAACCGCCCGCAACCTCCGAAGCCTACTTTTAGTCGCCTTTTACGACAGGCAGGGCATACCGCAGCTGTATTCTGGTCCCAAGCTTCAGGG
>DWEM01002925.1:0-11369 GCA_018245935.1 Agara belti belti | reverse complement strand
GTCCTTAAAATCTTCATCGCAGTATTCCAACTATTTTTTTTTATTTCTAGGTATAACAACACATTGCAACAAAAGGGGATATGACAGAATCCGTTTACAGACATTTTACTTTGAGCGGAAGTACCTTGAATTGGCTTCGTATAACAAGTAACAAGACTGCGTCTCCTGGATTATGGAAATATGAGCTATTCGACACAATTTACACGTTCTTATCGTAATGTTTTCGACTTTCACCAGATATGCTAATGAAATAATGACTTAAACATGAAAAAAATACTTATAAGAAAAAAATTACGAAATTATGATATAGTAGGTATTGACACTATAATCCAAAAATTCCAAAAAGGAGATAGTTTAATTTAGTCATGCGGATAATTTTATGTATTTGCATAAATGCTTTTCATACCTGCCAAACGTTCAAACAAAATGTATCAAATATTAATTTAACAACTGATAATGTTATTGTTATATGTAGGTATGCCTTTTATTTACATAGGTTTACTATTAGGCCTCTTATTTTAACTGATATTGCCTGGTATTTTAAATAGTTTGTATTAAACAGTATTATAAAAATATAAACGAACATGACGTAATATTGGTTATAGTAAAAATTTTGTAATTAAGTTATCAAACTTGAAAATAATTTGCTTGGCAAGTCCTTTTTACAAATAAACACTATATACAATGTATGAGTTTTAAAGATGTTTAATATAGCTTTGCAGCATGGTAAACGCGTCATGGGAATCCAAAGCTTTGCTTTATTCCGAGAAATTTATAAGTTGTTATTTTGTATATATATATATATATAGTATAGTATAAGTTGAATATAGTTGGATATTTGTAAGCTTCTAAACATAGGTACAACATTGTAGTCATTTTCCTGAATGCACAAAAATACCCGATTGACATTCAAATTAAAATTATGGCTTTTAGGATTGTAATACCTACCAAGAATAATAAGAGGCTCATAATAGGCTATCCTATGTGGTTACAGATATTAAAAATTTGTGAGCCGTGACACCACCACGGTAATATTACACATTTCTTTTCAGCATTTTGCAACTTGTTCATAATTTGTAAATGATAAGTCTTATATGACTTTTGTAATTTTTAAAAAGTGTTATATGAGCGGTGTAACATAGCTTTCAGCAGCTCTAGTTTACAGACTTAGTAGGCGCTTAAACGCGCCCTGGGACCGAGATCTGCTGCTGAATACGGATATTTTTACTCCTCATATTAAAATTTGTAGCGAGGGTTCTTAGATGTATTTTAAAAGTTTTTTCGTTGCAGCAACTATTTATAATACACAATTATGTATGGGATTACCCAGAAGAAACTTGTCAAGTTCACACAAAGATCCAAAAATGTTATTAAAATTATTATAATTTAAACCATATTCTTAATAGGTTTTCCATGGTATCTCGCAAAGCATCGATGTATCGAAATTTAGAACCACTAGTATGAAACGGTGTTACGTTACACCTTTCCAGTAACATAAGACCATGAGTAAGAAACCCTGTAAGTGTCAGTTCACCCATTTTTGTCGTCAATAAACAAAAAATCGGAAGCACCATGATTCACAGCTATGGGACTTATCGATCGTAATCAATCGGCTTTTGCTCAATGAATATTTACGTATTTACTTGGACTGCCTTTACATAATCTCGTTATTTTAACCGATCAAAATGGATATCTTTCATTCAATGAAACAAAGGACAAAAAGAGCATCGTATAATATACATATATGTATTTTAATGTACAGGTTCTATATAACAAAAACCACATAATACTGAAGCCAAAGTAAAGTATTTAATAGTAAAATATTTAAAACTATTTTTGACATGCGTCACATGTACTGTGTATGTATGTGGTTCCGAAAAAATAATCTGCGCATACACACAACTATAAAATTCTCGCTTTCTCTTTATGGTATTGATATAGATTTCCTTTCCGTTATCAATATAAGATTGTAATATCACATAAATAAAGAGAATTAATACATAATATCCACAACACAGGAAATCGTAGTGTAGGAAACAAATAAGAAATGGTGTTTGTATATTTATTGGTGTTATAAATAAATCCTCGTGTAAATCTTTATTTCTAACCCCCTGCGGCTCTCTACATAGTCAATTACTTGCCGTGTTGTTTAAAATACAAAATAGCTAATGTAATTCGCAATGTCGCAAGCCGAATATAAAGTAGCCATGTAAAAATATCACTTGACAGAGAAACAGCTCTAACGTTGCAGAAGATACAACTCAACTCAAGCATGGCATTCAGACATTTTCAACGCTTTACATTTCAACGGATATAAAGCAGAGCAATTTACTTTTAATGACGGACCGTGTAGACCTTTTTTTCCAATATATTTCGCGAAATCCCAAGTTTTTATGGGAACTGAAATACAGGAGGGTTAACGGAGTTTTCATTGCTTTTAACATCATAATATTCATATTGCTCATTCGTGCAATTCCAAGTTGATAATCCAGGGTTCGTTTAATGAGCCGAGTATTATCCAACAGAATTAACTCGATAGCTCGCCGAGTGTGGTATCATATTGTATTACTATACTTTTACATTTTGAAGATTTAACTTATCTAAAACTATCTCCATCTAGTCCTAATGGTATATTCTATAGTAAATCCGTGGCAATTTTTTTTGCCTATGATTTTTATTCCTATTAATGCTCCTCTTGCGCCACAAGATTTTTTTTGCTTCGTGCTAACCCCGACGCAATGACGCTTGGATATATTACTAAGTATAACTATTACTATATTACAATTTAAGACAATCTTAAAAGACAATAGGTAGTTGTTTTTTTACTTTTTAGTTTTTTTTTTAATCGGGCGTTTAAATTTTAAATGTATGTTTTATTAAATGCTGCGATCGGTAGTTTATTTCAAACATACACACTTTTTTAAATTCGCACAAATACATATGTATTATACTTTTAGGGACGATATACCAAATTGCGACACGAGATTACCCTGTCGTATTGCGTGGGAATTCGCAGTCTAGATCACCTTTCATGCCAACAATTAGATATATTTGATGCGAATGTCGTGTTTATGTCTACATATTAATTAAATTACTACCTACGATACTACAACGTGTTCTAAAGTCAAATGTCTTAAATTTAAGGTAATGAATACAAGACTACATTCCGTTGAATTCCAGCGAGAGAATAACAAAATCTCATTTATACCAGTACAAGCAAGTAACGTTCCGTACAAGAACATAAACATGTTGTTACATGCCATAATTATAACTCTGTAGCTGTCTGTATATCAGAATAACAACAAGCAAGCTAATTGCTGGTAGCAGAGTTTTGTCTCTCCTTTCCATGTATCAACGGTACATTGAACTGAGTAAATTTGGCAGATAGGTAGGTACCTAGTGAAATTTTTATTGTAAAGTTTATTGTCATGGACTGCTAATACATGCGGTATCTAGTGTGCATGTTCAACATTAATTTTAAAAGTAACGATTATCAAACTTACACTAACTTCGCCAGCAGCGCTTAGAGTTTTGGTCCCTAGACGCATGTGTTCAACTCATATCTCCACAACTGTACTGGAACAGATTGGTTAAGCATACCTACAACTCTCCTTCCTACACGGAAAGGTGACCTCGTTCAAACAGTAAACATACAGAATACAATACAAAATATACATGCCCTAAAACTGTTAAATATTACTAAAATTGTTAATATCTGATTCTTAATGCCTACTACTGTATTCCTACGTAAAACGTAGTACTATTTGTAATGTAGAATATATGTAAGATGCACTGGGTCAATGACGAAATCTATACTAAACTTGGCCAGAACTCCGTGTCCGTGATTAGTAAGTACCAGGTAAATCGTAAGTCTGTTTACTATTTATAAACCCATAAAAATATTCTGCATTTGCCATGCTTAAATAGGTACGTTTTACAAAATTTTTAGATAGTGATAAAATCAGCCATTTGGTGTTTGCTAGCAGAGACCACCCCACTGATGCCTCCGCTTTTGCTTTTAATAGACGCTAACACATAAAACGTTCCAATTTTGTGTTAAGAAATTTTCGAAGACATAATGTCAAATATAGAACTGCTCTCTAGATTCTAGCTTCAATAATTGTACAACAATTTTATATTACATCCCATTACTTTTTAACCCAACTCTTAGGGACCTGTACGTATTAGTTTAATAATAACCAAAAACATATTTCGATATGCGTGATAACTGTGAATACTCAAGGGATTAAGGGGGAATTCTTCAAGTTATGCTTGACAGTGCTAATTGAATGATATTACACATGGGCCGCCCAAATATCGTATCTGTTCTAGTAATGTTAATGATTTTTTGACAGTCAGTTAGAGTGAGATAAATTATAATCTAATAGATTATGCTACACGAATTACATAATAATATGTATGCCTTTTAGATATTTTGATACCAAAAATACAAACTATTTTATGATCGTTTGTAAATAAATGTTTATGTAATTGTCCAAAATTATCATCACCTTTGTTATTATTATTAGACAAATAATAACATTATAGACATTGAAACAGACCTATACAACGATGATCTTTACAGGTATAATGTGAATATACGATTCAAGCATGTTCACAGCATATTCTTAATAAATTTCTTGGCTCTATTAAGAAGTCTAGGTTGTTAAATATTCTACCGCCACTTTTTTTGCATTTATTCAATATTTATGTATACTTAATACGGAAAAGAATTGTTTAACACTTTTTTTATCTTCAACGTACGGTTATCACTGCTTATTCTCTGTTCACCTTTAAGTCTGTTTGGTAAAGGTTTAAGTATAACTACCAAAGATTTCCATTTACAATAAAAATAAATTGTTTCATTCAACGTCCAGCTTTTTTGAATGATACATATCAATAGAATGAAACATAAATGAGAGGCAACCTGCACAAACAATTTTACATGACTGTTTCTTAATACACAAGGCAAGTCACACGTGTATATATGGAAGGGAAGGGAACACATTCCACAACACACAGCCAGTGCGGGTTAGTAGAAGGGAATAAATCTCTATATTTGAGGCCTTAAATTTGAATTGTACAATAAAAGCCCCTATTGATTCTTTGGCGTACCACTTTCAGTTCATTCACTAGCTAAAAATATATACCCATTTATGTTGTAGGATACAAAGGCTTTTGTTAAGATTTAAAATGATCCAAACATGTAAATAAAATAATTGAATTCGTTATCTGTTATTTTATAATAATTGCGATTTATTCAGTCCGTAAGATTATTTATTAGCCAAGAGTATCCAAACAACTTTTTAAGCATTATCTGTCTATCTGTTTGTTCGGAGTAAAGTTCGGAAAGTCTAAAGATATTTGATGGGACTTTCACTGACATACGAGTATAGATAAACGAATTCATAACGAACACAGCTGATACTTTTGTATCCAAAATATTTAGGGTTGTTATGTTCATAGTGAAAAACTTTTAAAATGAGGCATATTCTTAATTCACTTGTAGTGGTAATGTAAGTAACACTTTAAACCCTAAATTCCGTAAATTCCGTAAAATTAGTGAAGCCGTGTATGCAACTAGTTATCAACACGTTTAATAACCGGTGATATACCTGACCGCCCAGATCCTGCACAAGTTGTATATCCTGCAACAATGTTTACACTATTTTCTTTCGCTTTTAAAGTTTAGATAGAGTCTCTTAGGAGTATTTGCATCAAAGTAACTTTGTAGTGATACTGGTTGTCTCCTATCATGGTTCGAGGGTTTACGGTCACTTGGGGTTTTATTCTACCACGAAGGCCAGTTGGCTAACCCGTTAAGGAAATACTATGGATAACTCAATGGAATAATATGTTTTCCTCCAATGGTAATATTATATATATAAAAATAAAAAACGCCTATAAGTTTAGAAAGTCAGAGATAAAACGGCTTGCCTGCAAAGTTTTGTGTATTTATGTATTAAACGCTTTGCAAATATTCAATCCTTTGAGCCGCTCCATTATTGAATACGAGTGTCACAATAGAAATTATTACTGAGGCGAACATTTCTTTAACCGTGCCGCCACATAAAACAGAACTATTGAGCGAGGAAATGCAACCCGCATTCTGGGCACCTTGCCACATGAACTAGAACTTTCGAGAAATTTTTAAAATTTTAATGCTAACAGTCGGACTATGAAATAATTTACTTCATATTATTGTTTTCAGAAAATCGACAGTGTGTGTAGGAACATTCAAGTGGTGCTTTTTTTTATTCACTTTATTAGCTACACCTGTTTTGCGCCATTTCACCTAAATAAAAAAAGACAACTCGGGTAGCAAAAAGTTAAGCCAATGTTCGACATTTAAGTGTATTATACGACAAAATTCTCTCAATATCCTAAAGATCTCGCTGAGGCTGCCAGATTATTTTAATAGATTCATAGTTAGAGGTTGTTTAACAATGCTCCTTATAACAAGCTTTATGAAAATTCAACCTAATTGAACAACTTTTTCAATAGCTTTCATAATGTTTTATTAATTTAAATTATATTTCTGTTCAGTTTATCCATATTCAAAATTAATTCAAAAATGTTATCAAAATTCAGCAACTTAAAAATAATATTAATAAGTCGACATTGCGATTGAATCGATATTCCTTTTTTCTATAATACATATACCTAAGCTATCATACTTTTTTGTTCAATATTAATGATATCGACCTTTACTTTTCTACTATTGGTATAAATTGAATGTAACTTTAATTAACGTAAAATTATTTCGTGTACTAACAAGTGTTATTCCCCAATAAAGTGGACTCTATAAATTTACAGTGAAATTATTATATTTCACTGGTTTTACTTACCTATCCATACTAATGTTATAAACGCGATAGTGTGTTTGTTTCTCCACCTTTCGTGGTATGACGTGTGAACAAAATAAATTCATATGACCACACGGGCGCAGCCGCTGACAACAGCGAGTTTGTTGTAATTGACAACATTTGTATACATGAGGAAAGTATATTTGTGTTACCGGTGTTTATTTTGATATCGATTGACCTTCCCTTTACACAATAGATTATAGATACCAATATAAACCATTTGTAAGGGTCCAAACCCTTTGCAATCTGACACTATAACATAATTATTGCCTTGGCTATGTAAACGTATTATTAAAGATAAATTCCCGTTACGAAGGATGAAATTTAAGTTGCCTTGATTTAATTAATTTGCTATATAATACATATATAAATAACCCATAATATACTTTAATAGATGATAATTAGAAATTGATTTTAGGAGACAGCTAAGGATTACTAATCTGTATAATTCCACATCACATTGTCTCTCTATTGTAATGTTTTAAGAAATTTCGTATAACAAAAAATGCTATTCATCGACAAACAATTTCTATTGTCGCCCAAACATCAGAACTAAAACTAGGGAGAGCCTCGACAGTCCTGCTCATCGCATAAATGCGTATTTGTCATGTATGGAACTCGAACTCATGACCTACGCCCATCAGTTCACTACTATTAGGCCAAAAGGTCAGTCAAAAATAATGTAGTTACTTTTTACAAAACAGTTTTTTGTAATTATTTAATCAGTTTTTACATGTATTTTATAAATATATTTATTTATTCTAGATTACCTGTTATATTTTATGTTCCATTACTGTCCTTATCTATGAAAATCCTCGAAAATTTAAATAGAAAATCATTAACGTAGAATTACCTTTTTCCATAAAAAGCCATTCTACGGGTAGCAATGGCGTGCTTCAGTACAATTATTAGTTCTGATATTTGCAGAAAGTAGTATTAGCATTATATGAGTACTCATAATACGTAACATTAAGCTATGTTATTGCAAACTTTTCAACGGCAAAGGTTGAATAATAATCTAACTTTCGATCAAAAAGTCAATTTAAAAAGGCGCAGTCACATTTTGTTTTAAGCTGTTAATTTTAAATTTTGAATAAAGTAGGATTATGTGGTAACAAGTAACTCTACTCGTGAATATTGCATGAACATAAGTAGAGGAAAATATAGAGCATAATTAGTTAAACAAAACAAAAGAAACAATGAACTAGGCTATTGTTTAAAGAGAACGTAACACCTAACAAAGCCCCTGCGTATCGATGCTTCGAACAGTTATCGAGAAACAGATTGAAAATAATAGGCAACGGTGTTGTATTCACGATCATCGAAGACAGGAACATAATGGGAATTTAAGCACTTACATCCACTAACGAGACATACAATACATTTTGAACTGGTGAAGAACAAATTGATTAGTTAACTCCATATCAACATTCTTTATTCCATCCTAAAACTGTCTCAAGCACTCTTTAACAATTGTTACCAAGCACTCTCTGGCTAAATATACTGGTTAATTTGTTTTCCGAAGCATAAAAGCAATCTATAAGTTGGTTGCCCATAATATTTAAGAGAACCATCGTTAAATACGAACGGATTATTAAGGATATAACCACAACTAAAGTGATGACAATCCACGAAATGTTGTTCAATTTTTCGTTAAAATTATATTATTATTCAGTCTCTGCTATCACGTTATTGCTTATATTTTGTTCTTTACTTTTGTTCCCAACCCATTATACTGATTGAAAATTATAGATAGAACAAAAGTACGAAGAGCAGTGGTGTACATTATTGAAAGCATTATGTTGATATTAATTTTATTTCTATGTAACTAAACCTTAATAATGAGCGTTAACAAAATGTATTCATAAACAAATTCATTTACAATTCAAGCAGTGACTATTATTATTGCCCACCGTCTTACTTAGTATCGGCATTAATGACTCAAAAAACAGTAGGTATAATTTATATTAAATGCATTTTTGTATTTCATTTTACTATCGTCGTTCGTTTACGTGAATAAAGGTTTAAATTAAAACACATGTTTAAATAAGTAAAAAGGCATATCTCAATTGGTATCAATGTTTGAATATTTTAAAATTGCCAGCGGTGAAATGACCAAGTAAGAATGCTTAAAGAAATATTCGAGGTCATAAATTGCATCGAGCCTCTTATATTTAAATATATTCAAGCCTTCACCTTCAAAGTTTCTTCGTGTTATTTATTATAAATAGCAGTCATAGATACTTCACAAGATAGCGTCGGGTTTCGTGAGTAAAGCTTATCGTGGAAAGTCAAAATGTGTAAATGCAAGTAATTATTTATTTATTTATTTCTATATCTATTCATCCAACAAAAAAAATGTAAATGTGACAGCGAAGGTTTTTTCTCTCATCTTTTTACTTTATAGGGGTACTTAAAAATTACAAGTTTCTCAAATAAATATGAAACGAAGCACAATTAACTTTCAGCTAAAATTAATAATTATTATTTTTACATGTTATTTTCCATTCAGCACATTTATATTTTACATAAGCACATGAATATTTCTAATAAGTACGACTAGTGAAACATTATTGGTTAAATGTTATTTAAGGCGGAGAGCACTCATTTTCCATTAAGTAATTAATCGGATAAGGAATGTTTGTGTTACTCGATCATTGTTGTTTCAAAGCAAATTTTATCTTTTTAGCGTTGCAACGAAGTCTTTCTCGAGAATCACAATGATATTTATCGTTATTTTCTTTTACGACATTTTAAAATTACCACAGAAAAATATACTTGACATTTAAAAATCGGTGTAACACTTACTGTTTTGAGCTGAGATTTAACTTATAAAATAGGAATAAAATTATATTTACTTTAAAAAATATTAGTATAGTTAAACCAAACTATAACTTTTCAAATAATAAGGCTTGTGACATGGGTTTTAGTGGTCGTCGATATAAAACAGTTAAATAAAACAACTTTCAGATTTGATTTCCATTTTATTATTTTAATTAATAGTGACAATGGTCCGTACGTATAACTAAATTATTTCTAAAAAATATTGTATGACGAGCTTTTAATTTGGACGTGCATCCAACCGATACATACTTATTTGCCCTTTGATTTAAGGCTCGGCCAATAAATTAAATTAATGATTATTTAAAAAATTATTATAAAAATCAAACAATGTCGTTCCAAATGAATTAATAATGTCAACGTTGGCTATGTCCTAATTCTAACAAAATTGTCTATAACATCTCTACTCTATAGCGCCAAAGAATAATAATTAATATATGTATAAAGCAATTTAAGTCTATTAAATACATTTATTAGCTTAATTGACTGCCTTACTTCTCAAACTATTCATCTCATAATCAAATCAAGCATATATAGGTATCTACAATTTCTTCGCTCCTCTATGTACAAGCCTAACTTTCATTGAACTCAGTCTATAGTTAGTAATACTTCATTATAATTACTTGTTTTTTTTTATATCTATACAATTTAATAATTCTAATACAGTTACGATAACTGTATTGTCAACTTAGCATTTAGTTTTAAGATATGTCGTCTCAGGTAACTTGAGAGTGCTTAACAAATTACGTACTTACAATATAGGTACATATTACATTTAGACATATCTTTATTGACTAGGTAACAGTAGGAAAATAACTTCTACAATTGCACTAATTCTATTAGTTTCCTATACCTATTGACACAATTAAATGATATGTTAATCAATAGGCTGAGTTTGTTAAATAGAAATCAAATGCAATAATGCGAGTAAAGAGCAAAAAGCAGATTCTAAATTCTATATTTCTCTTATGTTAAAAAGTATACATTAACTATTGTTTTTTATTACACAATATTTATTTATTTGTTCTCCTGGCGGTGTCACTGTAAATTTTATTCCAGTGGTAATAATGCTCAACATCCTTTTGATTGCCAATTAAAACTTTCATTTCATATATTTAAGTATCAAAAATGCAAAATTATTCAATACTCGTTGTTCGCGATTTAACAATATGTTAGTTTAGTCATTTACATATTTACCGTACGGAGAGCTTCAGAGAAAAACCTATTTCATATCTTACAACGATATTGCATCAACGGAAAGGTGTAACCACTGATCTCTAATATATATAAGAGAAGAAAGATTGCGCCCAAATACAGCAATAAAAATATTTACTTAAATACTACCAATTGTGTCATAAAACATAGTTGTTAAGTGGTAGTATACTGCCGCCATTTCAAGTATGAATGAATACAGTTGCAAGTCCTGTACTCAATTTAAACGACTGCCATGCGTTGCGATTCTGCTGTTTGATTACTCACTACATTGCATTTCGCTGCTACGGATGCAATACTTCTATATATGTATTATATGTGAATAAGAAGTTATGCAATTAAACTAGAAACATCGCAGTGTACGAGTACAAGTAACATTGGTAACATACATATAGGAATAGTATACTTAGTGTCCGAACCGGGCAAAACCCCTTTTCCCCTTTGCACGTA
>DWEM01002924.1:0-11370 GCA_018245935.1 Agara belti belti | reverse complement strand
ATTAAGGCCATAGTCTACCATGCTGGCCAAGTGCAGATTGGTAGACTTCGCACACCTCAGAAAATATTATATAATTTATAACATCTCTAAGGTGTGAAGGTTTCCTCACGATGTTTTCCTTTACCGTTATAGCAAGGGATAATTAAATGTACTTATAAAACGCACGTAATATTCAGAGATGCGTGCCGGGATCGAATCCAGACCCCGTGGAGTGGAAGGTTGAAGTTCAAACCACTAGGCTATCACTGATTTCTCATAAATATATACAAAGCACTACAATAATATTTATAGACACTAATTCATTATTTTCGGTCAACTATTTTTCCGGATATAAATAAATGCCTATAACATAAATCTTAAACATAACTCTTGAGATCAATACAAGGCACGTAAATAGACAATTGTACGCCAAATTACAATATAAATACATACATAAAATACCTTACAAAAATCTTTGCCCCCGATGGGAACCGAACCCATAATTTCCGGCTACTTAAATTATTAATTCGCTTAACAACATTGCGCCTAAGTGGATTGCAAAAATGAAGATGATCATGAATGCGGCTTTCGAAAAGCAAGTTTCCAAAAAAACCATTTAATTTAATCAATTTGCTTTAGTATCTTAGATCATAAAATTTAAATTTCAAATGTCTAACTTCGAAACTGACGAAATTTCATACAGTCTTTCAACTCTTATTTTACTGGACAAGCCTCGTGGTCGAACAGTTAGAAACCCGCAAACCTAGATCTGACTGCAAAACCAGAGGTCGTGGGTTCGATTCCCACGCAGGACAAACATTTGTCTGATGAGCACATTTGTTTGTTCTGTGTCCGGGCGTAATAAAGAAACCTATTAGAAGTATTATATCGTATGTATATATATGTATTTTTATCAGCTGTCCGGGTACAGACACTGAATTGCCTAATTTGGAATCGGATAGCCACGTGTTTAATTGTCCCCAGTTATTATTATTATTATTATTAATCTTTTAACCCTTTTTAAACCCCCTTAATAGAATTTACAAAATTCCTTTCATAATGCTCACTTAGACAAAATATAGAACCTAACAGGATTCTACATTTAGAGGTTTCGACTGAGCGCTGATCTGTTTCAGTCAGCCACCTTCCTGTGTCATATATAGAAATAGATTTCATAAAAAACACCCCGCTACCTACGCCAGTAAAACTAGCTCAAAATAAACATACTTAATCGAGTAACATAAAGAAAAAATAAAAATAAGTCAAACATAAAAAAAACCATCAAAGTATTGGACGCTTTTGAAGAGTTCAGTTGATTTCGTCTCGAGAAACATATATTTCTGGCCAAATACCTTTGTTCCAAAGTTGGTATAAACAAAAAAGAAACAATGGGCGTCCATTGATGTGTGCTTACTTAATGTTTGCTTTAGCTGTGACAACTGGCTTTTGTTCAGAACCGTGTTAAACAAATTCACGATTGAATGAATCGTACGGATTCCTGTATAAATAGCCAATGAATGTGGGCCGCTTATTCTTTCGCTTCCTTGTGTTGTATTATTTAATTTTAAAGCCTATCAAATACTTGTTATATCACCAATGAGACGCTAAATATTAAAAGTGAGAAAATGTAATTTTTATTTTTATTAATTGTAAGAAATAATTGCAACAACTTACAGTCATCAGATCCCAAAATAGGCATAGATTTGGCATCTATTCGGCTATCATACCACACGATTTGTTATAATAATAATAATAATATCTAGGGACAATTCCACACACGACTATCCGATTCCAAATTAAGCAATTTAATGCCTGTGTTATGGTAACCGGACAGCTGATAAACACACATATATACATACGATATATTACTTACATAGATATTTTTATTACGACCAGACACAGAACAAATAAATGTGCTCATGACACAAATGTTTGTCCCGGGTGGGAATCGAACCCACGACCTCCGGTTTTGCAGTCAGGGCCTCTAACCACTTGACCATGAGGCCAGCTCATTTATTTATGTTTTCATGTATAAATGCGAACGTTTGTGTATGCCTTGCCTGGTTGCAAGTGTGCGTGCGTGTGTGAATGTGTGCGTGTGTGTCTGCCTGCTTGAGAGTTCTTTATGATGTTTTCCAAAGCGTGTGAAGTTAACCCGCTCTTGGCGAATGTGATTGATTTAACCCTTAACCCTTTTCATGCGAATGGCGATCCATGCCCAACGATGCATTAAGGGGTTGATAAGTAATTAGATATACATATAAGCAGCGAGTGCTAACATTTTAAACTAGCTGTTAAGCAATTATACTACTTAAAGTAAGACTCTCGTACTCAAACCAATCTTAATTATTAATATAGAAGAATTTAAACGTATTTTAATCTACATTTTCATTTGTTTTTTAAAATTACAGTGAAATTATTTTACGCTGTAAAAGTAATACAATGATACATGTGACGTAGAGGAATATTTTTACTGCCAATTCAAACAATTCTCCCACTATGAGAGGAAACCCGTTTGGAATAGTGAAGAAATAACAGGTTTGGAAAAAGAATTCAATGGGATTAGGAGCATTCTTTCGGAACTGTTCTGCATAAAAGAAAAAAGATAAAAAAAAATGTTTCTTATAAGCTTACGAATCGGTAATTATCTAAACAATTTTCATAAAAGAAACTCCGCCTTCATACCATTCCTCGAAAACTTTCTTTAATCGAGAAACGATTGCGAATCATTTTTAGCGAACAACGTAGATAACAATTTTTTTTTCCATACAACTAACGAAACAGCTTTTTTTAATTAAAGGTGATGAAAAACCGTAAGTCATAAGCATAAGGTCTACACCACGGTATTGAAGGTATTTACACGCGCTATTTTAACAACTTCTGAAAATTAATTGTATCATACATATATGTATTTAACTTGTTAACATGATAAATATAGTTCATTACCTTTTACTTATTTCATACTTTTTGGTTAGTATGCTATTGCAGTTTACGTGCTTTATAAAAACCTCCAAAATTATCAACTTTTAAATTTTGCGTCATCAACTTTTAAATAGTGCAATTTTCAGTACAGGTTACGCTCTTTTCGGATCAAAATAGTGATATATTATAGTTATTAGTCCTAAATACTTTAGTATACACGTGCGTAGTCGACCTTAATTTGTCCCTGACTAATATTCGGTAATATTGCAACGTTCGATAAAGAGAATCGCTCATAATTGTTGGTTACACGATAGCTTATCGCCTCATATCGAAAGCTCAAGCTTTGCACACATTTTATTATTGGGGGATTTGACCAATTTACCTGATAGTAATTGTAATAATCGTTATTTAGATACGCGGCGGAAACGTTTTGTTAAATCTTTATGGCATATATTACTTTCACTATTACAGGGCTCATAGCAATATTACCTTGATACACTATGTATAGAATTGTTTTGTTTAAAGATAAGTAGGTATGCACTAATGGTAATTAATGCCAGGGGCCATTTCACCTTTGGTGTACGATTTTTGAATTGAAGTTCCTTAATGCGGCTTGCGGCAGGAGTCGAATGGTAGAAATCGTCACGTAAGGAAAAAGCGTTAGGCGTTACGCGTTGATATACGAATCTGTGTGTATGCTAATAGGGAGATTCGAGCAGACGAAAACTATGCGCGGCCGCATGTATAACTACAATAATCAAAAAGTTAAAAAAACTCCTTTGAATATATTTATTATCTATATTATATGTACATAGATTGTATATGACAAATGGTACGTTAAGGAGTAGTTTCTGATTGTTATAGTTACATAAGTTTTTGTACACGTAATCAGTTATCTTCATCTTAAAAAAATGTCACAGACGATTCCAACACCAGTCCATTTTATGTCATATCCAATTTGTATCTATTTTTTATACAGTTTATTTAATGAAAACATCACAATCGTATCAAACAAGACACCGATTTGATAGGATTAAAAATCCATTGTATGAAATGATTAGACAAATATTATGTTACGAGTATGTTGATCGGTAACCAAACGATTATTTGAATGTTGAGATATGTAGACATTTTACGTCGTAAACGAACAAATAAAAGAAGAACACATACAAGTGTTATTAGCGTATTTTACAATGCAGCTGCATTGTAAAATGTCTTACACAAGGGTCTCCTCTATACTTTAAAAATGTAATAATGCCTCTAAGTTTCGTAAGCGGAAACATTATAATTATGCCGTTTTCTAAGCAACACTGATTCAAAAATTTTCCCTTTTTGAAAATGCGCTTTTACACTCCAGACAAGCTAATTAAGTCCTCAGAGGAAACAACGCTTCTACAGAAGTTTAATCTTAAAGGTATAAAATGCTTATGTTTATGGGTTTATGGGTGCGGCGAAAACCTAATATTAGTTAGCCTGATTGCCACAATAATAATTTTTGTATTTAAAAAGTATCAAACGAACAGTCACTCCAATAAACGCCCATAAACTTTGCAACTTGACCAAACTGCAAGTATGGGTTAGCAGGGTTCACGCGGTTTAGGTACATTCTGGAACACTCTAGAATATTCTAAATCATGCATTGTACGCCTCAGTATATTTTCCTTTACCATCATACCCGCTTCGATTTTTCTTTTAAACACGGAGAAGAGATTTTGAACCTCAAATTTAAACCCCATTAATTGGTAGCAGAATTCTGATATAGATGTAATACTAATAGTAGCTTATTTTGATAATATGTAGTTTTCTTTTACATCCCAAATTTAAAGTGTAGGAAAAGATATAGTATATTAGCAGGCCTTTATTATATGTCACATAAGAAGAAAGTATATAGTGTAAAAGCTACAAAAAGGGCTCGGACAATGGTCGCTCTTATCGATAACAAAGCGATCTCTTCCTGACAACCTAAGTGTATTGAACTTATGTGGAAAAGAAATTGAAATAGAAATTTATGCCTTAATACCATAAGGCGAAATCGGAACCGTATATGTATAAAGAGATGAGAAGAAATAATAAGAGAGAAGAGAGGGTGGACATATTTGGCGCTTACTGCTTTCTGCCTACCCTGCTAAAAAACTGGCGTGATGGTGTAATTATAAGATTGTATTCTATAAAGTATATTAAGGCACTAATTATTGGTGAAACTATGGAGAATTTATTTGATAATCAATTCTAAATATAAATTATTTGGTTAAATTATACCTTTAACTAACCGCAACTATCCGCGGCTATTAAATAGTTTTCATTTCAAAAATATATATACGGTCCTATTAATTATTGTATAACGGTAACTATTATTTTCAAATTAGTTCTTTTTCTATCTTCTTGAGTTATAAAAACTAGTCTCAATTGGAAACTCTGAAGATGTTATATTTAAAATAAATTCCCTCTCTGTATAGACGATGCATTTGAAAATAAATATTTCAAAACGTTTTGTTGTAAAGAATATAAATATAGAATAATTCCGAAAACGTTGATGCTCAAATTAAAAAAAAAATTAAAATATTGTCTTCAACCGGTCGACTATAATAAAATCTGATTTAAAATAAAATCTGAAGAATAAGAGAAAAAAAATATTTCACATACCTGATAACAGCGTTCGGCGAGCGAAGACTTGTAAGTTTTCAAACTTGAGAGCGCGAAGTGCAACAAGTTCAAATGGTGCTACGGCGAGTGCTACGCGCCTTTATAGCGGCTTGGGCGGGCTGAGGGCGGAGCTACGCACGCGTAGGCGATCCTGTAGCACCGCTACGTGGTCAGCCTAAAGATCAGCTTCAATAGAGGCTTTGTACAGGCCTTATAGTTTTACACAATGGACTTCAGTTTTAATTTGAAAAGTTGCGAACCGAACTTTTATAATTTTTGCAAAATTGAAATGAAAAGGACGCACTGGTTTTTAATTTGTGAATAAAAATTCAATTCTCATATAAAGTTAAAAAGGAAATTGCCGATTTGCTTCAATAAAATAATGATGCAGAAATCCTAACATAAAACATTTTTTATATAAAATAAATTTTCTCCATATTTTCGCATTATGCACGAGTAAACTCTACACGATTTAATAACAGTCATCAACAAAGCTAAATACCTAAGTACAAAATTTAATATGTTTGTTTCTGTAAAATTTTCAGTGTACTAAAACTGTTAAATAAATATATAAAATACCATTAACGCTTATTGTAACTTAATTACAAATAAGAAATTTTGCAAACTGTAAAAGAAAAATCCGAAAGCTCTACTAGAAATACAATACTTTAAGTGCATCTGTAATTACCACCGTATCCTTATTTATTACTAATTAACAAAGTGAGTGAAATTTAGTAGTTTTTTAAGAAATTACCTAAACGTTTAATTCATTTTATGTTTTTACAATAAATAAAACAATACATTATTAGACACAAAAAATTGAAACATATTATCACAGATTTTGCTATAGTTACAGGCGATTACACGATAGAAGACACAACTAACCGAAAATTGTTTATAAATTTAAAACAATTTGAAACAAGTATGAATAAAAGAAAAACATATTGATCGTTATCATAATCATGGACTCTTTTATCGTTGCACTGCTGGACACGTGTTCTAAGAGTGAGAAGGCTTAAGAATATACTTAAGCCCTTTCTAATCCACGACACTGACCAAGTGCGGATTGGTTGATTTGACAATTCATAAAGAACATGAGGCATGTAGCTTTCCTCACTGACTAATTATTATTAACATCTGATACTAACTGCATCGACTAACAGTCCCATCCTTACTATTAGAGGTTGGTTGCAGATAGGCTGCAGTACCAACTGTGGTTGCTAATCATTTCCAAATAAAAAAAAATGTTTTAAATCTTAATAGCTCTTATTTTAATTATGCAAATAATTTTGTACATTTAGGAATGCGTGTCACGATTTCAAAACTACGTCACAATAATAGTAGGAGGCTGTAATGTTAAATAAAAGCCTACCACTTATTTATACGTATCACATCTTATTTCTATCACGAGCTATGACGCCTACATATATCTGAAACGTAACGCCTACATCCACTAATCCACTAGTTACTGTCACGTAGCTAACTAGAATTTGCTAGATAACTTTATTTTAGCCATCCAATACAAGTTTATTGACAGCTAGGTAGTACCTGTATTTGTAACAAGCCATTTCATAAATATATGCAATTTTAATAGTGGTACATATTTTTAGATTCATACACTCAGAAAAAGAAGCATGGCACATTACACAAATTGTCTTTGATGGGAATCAAACCCATATACTCCAAGTTTGCAGTCAGTTTACGTAAACATTATACGAAAAGGCATAAATGTGACGATTGTTAAAAAAAAACACATTTGTAATTAAAATAGAAAATTAAATTATTGAAAAATATGTATTTTAGGTATATCTGTTATCAATTTGAAACGGGTAAGTTGGAGAAAAATTTTACAATTTTCAAGGAAATTGGAAATAAGAAATAAAAACAGTGTTCCCTAGACATTTTTGTAGCATTTCTTTTGCGAATAACTTACTTTCCCAAGCTGCAGGTGCTAGCTATAGTCCCACGCAGAAGTACCTAACACCTACGTCTCTAACGAACTCCGTTACGAAGTTTTGCAATGACGTCATCGCGTTACGTGATGGGACATTCGGGAAAATGGATATTGTATCTAGAATTCGTTAAAAGAAGCAGATTTTACTGCTATTAGAATTTCTTTCCGAAATTTGAATTCTACCAACACGTTTATGCGTTCTCTGGTACACGGTGTTTTTTTTAATTTAGAACGACGACATAAGTCACGTGGTTAGCAGCTAAATAACTTGGCGCGAAAAATTAAAATATTTATAAGTGAAGTTATTTGTGTTAAATTTGTATTGCTGTGTCATTATTTTTATTTTTTGTCTCAATTTAATTACTATTATTAAAGTATTAGTCTTCTTTATGAGAAATTAAATCAAGTTATTGATTATTGTCAATCTATTAAAGGTTTATTAACGAATCTAGCGAAACTGAAACATTAATTTTATAAGCATGTGTGAACAATAAATAATGATCTATCTACAATCTATTTAGCTATCTATCTATCGTAAGTTTGCCACCTATGCTAACTTGGCGACAGTTATCGGTAACTCGCCCGCACAAACAAAGGGACGGCCCAATTAATTTTACTTACACTAAACTTGTTAACGTTACGGACTCTATATAACGGATTAAGATCGACCCAAATTGTCTCGTTGTAAACAGATTCACGTCTGTTACGTAATAATACTAATCTCATACCGTGCCTTTGAGTGGATTCCTGCAATCATTAGACCAAGATGACCTTGACTGCAAACCCGGAGAATGTAGGTTCCATTCAAACTCATGACAAACATTTGTGTGATGAGCTCATTTGTTTGTTGTGTCTAAGTGTAATAAAAATATCTATATAACTATTACATAGTATGTGCATATAATATGTATGTTTACCGGTTAGCGTAAAAAAAGCATTTAATTGACCAATTTAGAGAATCCACTTGGAGAATTTGGATTGAATGGCTGCGAAGTATTTTCTATGCGGATGATAATTTTGATAATGGATGAAAAAAAATTAAAATTCGAACGAAAATACCACTCACTATTTTTTACTTTCAAATCCAAGAATGGGCATTAGGGTTTCATGAGATCAGATAACGTACACGGAAAACTGGGGAGAAACGAAGGGAACAAAAGATGGGTACTTCACATCTGAACATTACCCTACTTTTATATTGCTGTCTTTATTACAATGTATCTTGTATTGTTACTGAGTAAATTGTAGACGCAGTTCAAAGAACGAAATCCAATCAGATTGAGAGCATTTCCAGATTCAAGTGTTACTCCACTAACTGGTTTTGAACGTATGTACGCGTGGGTGGAATGCGGGACGGTAATTAAGGTAAAGGTGAGATGCACAAATAAAATAATGTAAAGTGGTTTACACATTGAAGTTCATTTGCATTGAATACCTACTATGTTACGAACGAAGAGAAGTACATATTTATATAAGTTAGATTCGGTAATTTTAATGATTGCATTTGATGTTTACTGGAATGCTAGAATGGATGATTGATCTTTATCTAATATGCTGTTTTTTTAATATTGGTTAAGCTACCAGTAATATTTCTTCGCAGGGATTTTATGTATGGAGTGATGGGTTCATAAGATTGCATACAATAATAATATCCGTAAATGTCCCTGTATACTGTTAGGGTTAACTTCGAAATTGGAGCTCACAGTAATCTCTGAGCTTCGCAGGCTGACGTGGTCTAGTAACACCACTCTTCTTGTCTGTCTCTTCTTAGGACCACACTCTTGGGATGTCGTGGCTTTAGCGTAGGTTAACAGGCACAATACGACGCTCAACTTCCCTTGCCCCGACAACATGGTAGTTCTGAAAAAAAAAATTAAAAACAAAAAAATAACAGAAGTGCCTACTTCTAATTATCAGCATATTTTAGTTCAGGACACCATGTAACAAGGACTAAGTACGAAACAGATTGCATGATAAGCCGATAGAAATTCAATATAATATGGTTGATACGTTATCATTTTGTTTTGAAAAAAATAGCCACATAATACTCTCCGTTTTGACGTCATAGTCCTTTTTTGGCATATTTTAAATTAAACTATAACGAAATGCAGAAAATACTGAATTAAATGGTATAGGTACTGGTAGACTTTCTAAGCAGTCTGCAATTAATACTGCTACAGATAAGTAAAAATGAAATAACGAATTGTATTTTTATGTTATGTCTGTGCCTGTGTTTATAAATTGTCTGTGTGTGTGTGCGTGCGCTACACATACAGATATACACAATTTAGGAAATTATGTGATATTTAATCTAGCAATACCCACCGCTAGCAGTTATGAATGATATTTTAGGTATTTCATAACCTCCAAGTAACGTTCAATTTAAGGCTCACATCACAAAATTATACGGCTATTAAAGTAGAGTTATTTATGCTTTATACGGCCAAAAGCACAAAAGGTAAATAGCATTTTCCACCAGCCAACCTTACTGATGTGTAGTGTAGTATCAGTAAATGTTATACCTATAAATCTACCTAGTTAGATTGTTACCGCGAAACTGATTTCCGAAATCTCTACATTGTGCAAAGAAGCATAACAACAATAGTGACGTCAATTACACGCTCGAATAAAAATTAGAACGGCTTATCAGCAATTATCGATATTAATCACAATATCTGGACGCTTCTAAAGAAGTGATAGTGCCGGTTTGTGATTAGTCGCTCTAGTATTAAAATCAATAAGCTTATTCAGTAAGCACAATGTTTGCTAAAAGTATCTACTTAAAATGAACAACTTTTAACAATCTGGACATTTTTTTTTAAATGAAAACGAAATTTATAACCTTGTTAGTAAAAAATATGTTGTGTAAAAAATTACGTTGATCATCTTAATGAGATTGATCTCTGCTTTCAGTTTTAAGAACGGTGGAAGGAAGTTACTTTATACCCTGTATACACAGGAAGTACCTACCTATAATTATTCGTTTGGCGAAGTTTATTTACTCTCGTAACTCGAAAATAACTTTGTAGCTGTTAAAAATTTGTTCGGAGTAAAAAAGTTATAGTTGTGGCTATCAACCTTCTGTGATTGAAGAAACACGTAAAAATTAATATCAACATACTTTTTTTTTAAACGTAACACAAAACGCTTTTATTTGTTTTATATTGCACCGGTTTCTGATAATATTGTGTAGGTAAGTATTGCTATTATAGCTGCCGTAATTAATCATTAGAGACGTCAAAAATCCATGAATTATGATCGATTTATCTGATAAAACCCATAACTTCAGTCACTTTCGAGAACTGATAGTTCAACGCGACTCAACTTCCACGCGAATTGTACTTAATTAATTCAAAGAAAAGTAGGGGTGCTACAACGCGTATAATATTAATATGTATGTAGGTAGATACTTTTTGTACGTTATTTTATGGCATTTGTAACAATAAATTACAATGAAATGAAATGATTTCAGTTTTAAAGTGGACTGCTGTCAATTGATTGATTGACTGCATACTGTGATCCCTAATAGCTAGGTAATTTATTAAAAACAGTATTATCAATGGAAATTTGTCATAATTCATTCTATTTCTACTGGTGGCAAACGTTGGAGCTGAAACTCATAAAAGTTACTGCTATTTTCGAGGCCTGCCATCTGTTGACAAATGTAAGATATTAAATAAAGTAACGCAGTTTCACATAGCACTAATTTTTTTGAGTTAAAAAAGTTGTCAACTACATATACTATGTTAATATTTAAATTTGATATAATGCATGTTAAATATAAGATACATATTAATTATTGCAATTAGTACAAGATAATTGGTTTTTGAACGTAAATGTCCAATTGTGACAAATATTTGACATTACTTGAT